>VUQR01008179.1:13378-27139 GCA_015108515.1 Hemichromis elongatus | reverse complement strand
TTAACAAAATGAAAAAAAAAAAAAGGGGGGGGGGGGGGGTCAGTTTTTGGATAAAATGCAAATGATAATGCCGAAGCAGAGCTGTAAGAATTACACATGAAAGTTTAGCAGGTTTCATATTTTTTCTGCATAGAAGCATCTGAACTGAACAGAAATCAAATTTGAGAGAGACACACAAACTAAACAAAAGCACAGAGAGAGAGAGAGAGTGAAGAGTAAACATTTAGGCCCAGCTCTGCAACTGTAGCAATAAATCATCTCAGTCCTAAGTTCACTAACTGGAGCTCAGCTGTAGCTGTGGAGCAGTATTTTAAAAGGAGAGAGCAAGATGTGAAATCGAGCAAACTTTTAAAACTTTGAAGGTGACATAACTTTAACGTCTGGTAAATCTCCAAAAGCTGTGCACACATGTCGTACGGGTAAAGTTGCAATTATTCACTTTGCACAAGCGCACACGGCTGGCTGCTTCAGCAAAGAACATAACCTGTATTACGTATCATGGCGGTTTCTAGCTGTGTGTCTGAGGTAAAATAGTATTATTTTACCTTTTCCATATCATTGTACATTCAGTGAACTATGAGCACACATTTTGCCAAAAGCAGTGGTCTGATTGGTTAGATTTGTTTATTCACACATGAAAACATTATCCAGAAAAATAAATGCCTCAAATTCATCCTGCAAAATTAAATTGGTATATGTGGGTCAAAATGTTATGAACGTGCAAA
Organism: Hemichromis elongatus; assembly: GCA_015108515.1. Taxonomy (NCBI): domain Eukaryota; kingdom Metazoa; phylum Chordata; class Actinopteri; order Cichliformes; family Cichlidae; genus Hemichromis; species Hemichromis elongatus. The sequence continues at coordinate 26,414 of VUQR01008179.1, read as the reverse complement.
CGTTTTCTGCGTAAAGGCCTAAAGTCTTACAGCCTACACTGATGCCGGATGTGGGAGGTAAACACAGGAGAGATAAATAGAAATTAGTGGAACAGCATAATAATTTTTGACAGAAATCATCGTCTATATTTACTCATAACTTTAGGTTACATAGAGCTCCTAGCTTTATTAATTTTAAATATCCAATAGAAAGAGAGACATCCACATAGAGAGAGAGAGTGCAGAAGCCATAGAGTATAGATTACATTCTCACACACACACACATGTTTGTTCTGCTATCTTAGTGAGGACCATCATTGACATAATGCTTTCCCTAGCCCCTTACCCTAAACCTAACCATAACCTAATTGTAACCCTGACACTAAAACCACATTTTGAGCCTCAACAATGTCTATAAATGCCTTCAAATTTGAGAGGACCAGGTTGTGTGTCCTCACAAGTATAGTAGAATGCACATTACGGTCCTCACAAAGATAGCAAGACAGGAACACACACACACACACATACACACACACACAGTCTCTGTTAAGTCCCCCTGTCTGCCCCACCATCTGGTTAATTTTCTTGCATGCTGTGTGTCCACAGATGGGACCCGAGGAGTCATGCAGAGCTGGAAAATGATATAACTCGATGCAAGAAAGAAAATCACTGGTAAAGCTATTGACAGATACACAGACACAGACCAAAGAATAAGAATAAGGTGGCAGAGAGAAAGGAAGTTTTATATTCATGCAGGTGACCAGAGGAATTGAATTGTGAATAATTTTGAGAAGTGGAGTCGAGTGGAAAAACACTTTTCACCAGCCTGAAGTGTATTATAATACTATACTGAATGTTTCCACAAAGATCACAGCTGCACTAAGTATGATCTTGGATGAAAGTGCAGTGGTTTGTGGGGGTGTGTTTCACCGTTTCAAATTAGTGTGAGCTTTGATTTACGCTGGTGTTGGGTGTAATTTTTTTGGCGTCACTGTGCGAAATAACCTTTCAGTGTACCGTCTGCAGTCTGCGAGAAAAATAAGCCTGCCCTTTTAATTTTGTCTTTGTTTTCTAGGCTTTAGAAAACGTGTCCCATAATTTTAGACCAACTGCAGCTATAAACATGTTTTTGGACCATGGAGGTCCGGTCGGAGGGAAAGAACTATGTGTTCTCTGATACTGAAACTCACCATCTCTCCCCAGCATTTTGTTAACTTTGTTTGTTTCAAAATAGAGATTTTCAGATATTTTGAAAAGACTTTTAAACACAAATCCTGTCCAGCCAACATATATTCACTTATTTGAAAATCTGGATTTATTAATACTCTTCTCTGGTTATAGGTGGCATCACATCTGTTAAAAATGACCTCAAGACACCCCAACCTCCAGGCTAACTCTAAAAGACTCCAAGCTCACTTTTTGCCATAAGCCAACCAGCTAAACAGGCTTCATAGAAAGGCACATCTGCAGCCAAGTCATGGAGCACTCCTCTGTTAATAGTAATTATATAAACCAGATAATGTAGCTGGAAGGCAGCGAATGGATGGAAATCTGAGAGGATTAACTTTGAACATATGAGGGCCCAAAGATTAAAGAAAAATATCTTGGGTGAAAATAAGGAGCAACTTTGCCAAACATACTTTTTTTGTTAAGGATATGTACCAAATACTTGCTTTGAAGATTGGACGATGCTTGGTTGTCTGGCCCATTATGCTAAACGTCCCAAAAGACCGAGATTGTGTTTACTGCACTGTGATACTGTGACATGGATCTAATCATTTTGTTTATTAAATAAACTATATGTACAATGATAAAACCAGGGACTGGATAAAAGACCCCTAACCTCTAACTCTGTTTTTTACAATCATTGGAGAACAGCTACTAAATTATTGACTATGACAGTTGGGCTAATCATACAAACCAAACTCCAATAATTTCAGTCCCGTCTTCTTTGCTAGAAGTTGAAACATTATGTCTTTTGTCTGAGTTCGATTCTTTCTTTCAGAATTTTGTCCCAGATTATTGTTGGTGCCAAGTCAGTTGCAAAGGTCAACTTGAAGCATTCTCATGGGTCAACCGAGGACTCCCACCATGAAACCACAGTCCCAAATTCTTATACCAGAGCATTTCAAATCATTATTTATTTTTCTGGGTAATTTAATATTTCATTTTGAGTTAATACTAGTAGTACTATTCAAATAAATAAATAGTGTAAATACAGTCTATTAGTTTAGTGCAGTATATGGAATCACAGTCAGGGGGAAGTTGTCCAAATTCAATTCAGTTCAGTTCAGTTAAATTCAAATTTAGATTATTTAAATAGCACATTGACTGGTGCACATAATAACAGTCGCCTCAAGGTACTTCATACTGCAACTTACAGACCCTAAAGTATTTTGGAGAAAGAATCACATGACCCCCTTTAAGCAAGCAGTTGGCAACAGTGGGAAGGAAAAACTCCCTTTTAATAGGAAGAAAACACGTGCAAACCCAGGCTCAGAGAGGGGAAGCTATATGGTATGAATGGTTGGTGGGGTTGTGTAAAAGAGAAAATAAAGTGAAGAAGATGATCATCAACATCCTCCACAAGTAAGGCACAGAAGGTCAAAGAACATTAATGGAAAGTTGACTGGAAAGGAGAAGTGTGGGAAATTAAAGTAATTAAAAAAAAAGATGCTTAAGCAATAGGGATGAGGATTTTCATGAAAAATTAATTCAAGAACTTAGGAGAGTTTCGCAAGCAGTGGACTGAAGCTGCTGTCAGTGCATCAAAACCTCTTCAAAATAAGAGCTACAACTGTCACTCCCTTATATGACGCCATTGTGAATCAGAGACAAGATCAGATGCTTCTTACCTGGCCTACAGAAAAAAGAATCGGAGTGTCGGTCAGTGATTTAAAATACTCTTTTCAGGTTAAAGTAAATTCTGCATTTCATTAGGAAATCAAGGTCCTAGATTCTGTAGGAAGAGTGGAGAGGCTCAATCCAAGGTTTTTTAAGTCCAGTGTGAAGTTTCAGTAGTCTGTAATGATTTCAGGTTGGTCCACTGTGCTTTGTCAAGTCCAAAGTCAACACTGCCATCTGCCAGGAGACTTTTGAGAACTTCATGCTTCTATCTTTGACACACTTTATGAAAATGAAGTTTTCCTTTTCCAACAGGACTTCTGCAGGCATCTGCCCACAGTACCAAAACCAAACGGTTTGCTGACCATCTTCTCACACTGCTTGATTGGCCAGCCCTCTCATCTGACCTAAAAACCCACAGAGAAACCTTTGAATTGATGAAAAACAAGTCATCTAATAATCTGATATTCATGAACTGTAAGCATTAAATTTCAAAATGTAAGCAAAATGTGCTTCTTTTTAATTTTTGTGATACACTAGTTAGCCCTGTTCAGATCAGAGCTACAGGATAAGGGGTTAAGGGTTACAAACTTTCAGTTTACTTTAAACTGACCCCTTGTCCACAGAGATGTGGCAGCTGTGGGAACCCTGAGATTGTGTGTAGAGATGCAGGGTGGAGAAGAGAATTGCTTAGAAATACGTTGCATAGCTTGTTTTGTAAGCTTGAGTTTTCTTTCTGTACAGACTGTGACGAGCTGACCTGTACTCCAATATTCAGTGCTTTTTGCGGATGCTGAGCTTTAGCTGAACTCAACAAGATGCAGTAGATGTTTCAGGAGGCACATGTTTTATTTCCTACCTCTAGACAGTATGATGCTAGTATATAATAATATAATTTATTCAGCAATAATCGATGTCTGCTACCCTTGATAAAATCTAACAGCCTGCTCTGTAATAGTCAAGCACAGTGAATCACTGTAAAATTCACCACAGTCCTTCAAACTCACCAGTGGAGCCAGCAATAAAGTACTTGGGATTTTCTTGATTTTAACACAGAGTTATTATACTTCAGTGTGAACATACTTATTTTTCTCCAAAACATAATTCAGCAGCATATCATCACGTTATAAAATGTTTGATTTAAAAAGTCTAAAATGAATCATTACTGTACTTATAGTAACTGATGTAAGTACAGTGCTTATCTCTCATCTTCCTCTTCTCCCTCTTTCTTAAATCTTTCTCCATCTTGGAAAGTTGCATTTGAAATTGCCTGACACTTAATAAAGCTTTACTCCATTTATGCCACCCTCCTTTGTAGATCCTCAAGTGCTGTGACCAACTTTATTTGAATGCATCACAGGGATTAGAAAGAAAAGATGTGAGGGAGCCACGGGATGTCATTATTTTCATTATTTTCCTATTACTTAACTCCAAGCCAACACTGGAAGCAACGCCAGGCTGCAGGACATGAAAAATGAACTCACTCGACAGTAATCTTCGTTAACTGCATATCAGATTTAAATGCTCATTAACTGAATGCTGTTTAACTCCTGGGCTTGTCATTTTGATTGCAGCGGAGTGGTTGCACAAACAGAAGAAAGCCTCTGTAGTTCATTTAGTCACAGACCAAATTCCTCAGCTGTGTTTCTGTCAATGTTAATGTCAACATGGCCTGGAGTCTATTCCAGCTGACACTGGATGGGTGTACACCCCGACAGCCTGATATAATGTTTCACTGTAATCAGTGTCTTTGTTCCTGTGAAACCCTCATGTATGTTACTACAGCCACGACAGTATTTGTAGTTATTTATTTATTTACTCTACTCTTTTTAATAATCTATATTTTCTTATTTCTATAGTTATTTGTACCTTAGTGTTACCTTATGTAAAATTTTGCTTTCTTTCTAAGTGCAACAGGGCAGCACGGTGGTTAGTACTGTTACCGCACAGCAGGAAGGTCCTGAGTTCAATTCCATTATCAGGCCGGGGTCTTTCTGTGTGGAGTTTCTATGTTCTCCCCACGTACTCCAGCTTCCTCCCACAGTCCAAAGACATACAGTTAGTGGGGATAGGGTTCACTTATCAATCTAAATTGGTTGTCCGTCTCTGTGTGTTAGCCCTGCGACAGACCAGGGTGTATGACAGCTTGGATAGCCTACAGTGCCTCCCTGCGACCCTGAGAAGGAGAAGTGGATGGATGGATCTAAATGCACTGTTGAGGGGGCTGTGAGCCTAAGAATTTCATTGCCGGTAATGATGTTACCTCTATATGAAAAATAAAAGAATCTTGAAAGAATAAGCCTCAGCCTCACTGTGAGTCAAAAAAATGTAGATAACTCCACATTAACCAATAAATCAAGACTGAAAAAAAAACCTTTTAAGTAAACAGTCCTCCTGCGTAGGGAGAACATGAGGCCAATTCTTTCACAGTTTAAGGCACTAAAACCACTGCTGAAAATGGGATGTGATTTAGAAAACTCAAAAAGCATGGACTGAAACAGGCAGGTCAAAAGTTGATCAAAGTTAGCAAATGAGCTGAGAAGGGCCAACCAAAAATGGAGTTAAATAACTACAAGCTGAAATAAAAGATAAGCTGGAACAACTTGTAAACACACTCACACACAAAGAGTAAAAGAGGAGGAAAAGCACAGGCGTTGTGTTCAAAATCAATCTATGAGTGAAGAGGATGGAGGCGAATAGGAAGGTGGAAAAGAAATGGGCTGTTTTTGTGCCCAACAAAACAAAGCAAAACCCTGGATCAAACCAAGCGACTGGACGCAATGTTATATTACCCGAGTGCTGCACCAGAGGCAGCCGATTCATTGGTCCAATTTAACTCTGGCCCTGCGTTCCTAAAGCACACAAAGGGAACCCTTAATTTGTGCTTTTAAATTGAGAGTCTGGTCCAAGCCAAACCAGATCATTGCATGCACTGGCTTCTTTACACAGTGAGATTTATATGCATGTTGCTGCTGACTCTGTAACACTTCTAAGAGAGGACAGGCTCCTCAAAGTCCACTCCCCACTCATGTTGCACATTTTTACTTCAACAACCAAGCAGCAGTCTGTTGTTCTGTCACCAACACAACAGAGACAAATTTTGCATTTCCTTGAGACGTCACTTGAGGGCTGACTTCAAAACAAAGTCGGTGCCCATACGTGTTCAAATGACCAACATAACTGCAATAAAAAGCACTTTTACAGTCTGCACAGTTTTGGTCTAAATGGATCAATTTTAGTCCATAAATCAGAGAGTGACATAAATGTGGCCACATAAACATTTTATATTACTTTTTATTATTTTACATTATAATGAGAGCATTGCTTTTGATCACTGGTTTGCATGGATTGACTGAGAAAATGTAACTCAGACAACCAAAACAAAATGAATACTGAGACGTAAAGCCATGAATCTTTTTTATGTGACTGCAGTGTGAGGTTTTATATCTTCATGTATCTTTATGTGTTCACGTTTACAGTTTTGAACTTCTGAACTTGTGTCCTCAGCAGAGCTGCCAAAACAAACATGTCTACATTGTGTTTTTCAGAAATACTTTTTTTCCCTCAGAATTACTGATGTCTGCATTGCAAGTGAAAAGTGTTACATTTTATAAAACATAAATGCATATGATAGAGTGTAATTTATTGTGCAATACGAAACATCATTGGTAGGGAAGCCAACTTCCACTCTTTCCTCCCACCATACAGCGGTCCTACATGGTAGTGGTGTACGATACTGCATATTTTGGCATCGATCCGATACCAAGTAAATACGGGCCAGTATCGCCGATATCGATACCGATACCAACACTTTTCAATAGTTAAATAGTTAAAACCTAGGACATAATTAGGACCAAGTTTAAAATTAAATAGAAAATACTTCTATTGTGGCTGGTATGCGATGTGTACGGCTGGCAGCAGGAGAGCTGCACCCGTTGAACGTACTGTCACAGCAACCGTGTGATTATTGTAAAAATAAATGGTGATGCGAAGCATTAAAATGCCATCGGTCTGCCGTGTTGATTGGTTCATTTTTTAAATTATTTTTTAGAAAAATCTTGAATAGTGCACGCAAACCAGTAAACAAATTAAAACAAGTACTGTTGAGAAACTCTAATACACAAACTACAATTAAAATTGTCAACAACAACAACAAAAAAAACTGGTGAAAATTTAAATACGTAAACAACTTAACATCCCCCAAAGCGTCTAAGTCACGTCACGTGACAGCGCAACATCTAAACACAAGAGGGGGGGGAGCAAAGTGTGCCTGCTCTGTGCTGACACAGGAGCACTGTGTCCAGCGACCTCAATGTTTCGTCTTTGCCGAAAGTACAGCATTGCAAACAAGAGCGGAACTTAAAGTAAAGAATCAATCTCACCAGGCTAGTATCGATCTGATACTGATGCCAACACAATCGATATTTGGATCGATCTGCACTCCACTACTACATGGTCAAGACCATCATTGTTTGGGTCATTCAGAAGCTCTTGACACAGACTTCATGAGTCTTCTTTGTATTTTTGCTCTGTTTCCTACTCTCACCACTGTGGCGTCTGTTTGGCTGAGTGCTCAGCACTGAGTTGGACAGGAAACAAAACATGAAGGACCCAACCAAAAAACCCCAGAGAAAAGAGGAAAGCCCATGTGATGGAATGCTGGAAGGAGGAGGGGTAGGCAGGGCTGTGAGTATAGATAAAGATAGATTATGGGAAGTTTGGGGAGGTTACTCTAATGAAACACAGAGTTAGATTTTTAAAGCCCTGCTGCTGTCTTGCTTCTAGACTAGAAAAGAGAGAAAATGACCAAATTAGTGTCTAAACCCCAAAACCCACGACATCATCGCTAAGCCTGTAAGCTGGGTGTACTTGGGGTTTTAAAAGCCTCTGACTGTGTGCGCTGCTGAAGCGTCATGCAGGAGTTCAGTGATGCGGGCACCTGGTAAAAGAGCAGCTGTTAACGAATGATCTTTATAAAGCAGCGCCTGGGCGTGCTTGCTTTATAATTAGCTGTTTTTAACATCACAGCTATCCTTTTGTGTTATCCAAATAGCGTGCTAAGCACTAGCTGGCTTCAGGTTGAAGCAAGTAAAAAGTGTCTTCGTTTCACTTTTGACTCTAATCAGTGCTAATTCACTAGCTGGGCCCACGTCCTCATTTTAGGTTTGACAGCATTTTAGTAGGTTATGGTGAATGCTTGGACGTGAGTTGTGCTGCGGTTTGGGGAAGACCTCGAAGGGGACTGGCGATGGCTCCTGGGCCTGGCAGATCCCCATGCACTAAATAGAAGTGAAGAAGTTAAGGAACTGAAAAAGGAGAGAGGGAGGGTGGGGCACGTAAACGAGAACGAACAGCTTGTGGAACTGGGGGAACCTATGTAGATGACGACCGGAAGGAGTGTGTTTGGAGGCGTGGTCCCGCTCCTGAAATTCCGATGCGTGATCGCCAATAGAAGGGAAATTCCCCTCTGTTGATGTTACAGAGATAGCCAAATGAATGCTTCTCTGAGTACAGATGCACTAGGCTCGTTTATTTCTCACAGAAAACAAAAACATCCAATTCCAGACAGACTAACAAAGGCAGAGGATTTTTTTTCAAAGTAAAGATGCTACCATGTAACTTAATGATGAAAGCAAGATAACTGACCAACAGAAAACTGAAGAACAGACATGGGGAAATGATAGCTCCATAGTGCTTTCAAGTCAGACCTCGCTGTAAGGCAGTGGGTTCATTCAAAGGGACTTATTTGGAAGTAGCTGGTAAGGTCCAAGCTGAAAAGATCACGCCTTGACACATGCTCGATCATCCAGGTAAGGAAATCCCAAAAAGTTGATTCTGTTCTTCTGGATGTAGCATTTTGAGTGGCTCATTGTGACTCATCCAAGCGACTTCTTCAGTCTCCAGAGACTTAAAAAGTTTGAGCAAGTAACTTGGATGAGTGAAGAAACTTTTATCTCAGTGAAAATGCTTTGTCCAGATGAACAGAAACAACTTTTTTGGCATTGCATCATGGTTCCCAGCGCACTGGAGGGTGAGCCACTGAAACCAGTGCAGAAAAGCTTCCTAAATGTGTCTAACTTCATCAGCACTTCCATCCTTTTTCTTCCACAGAGCCAATTAAGAGTTTAAGGGGGCAAGAGGTAGACCCTGAACAGGTTGCCAGTCTGTCATAGCCCTAACACAAGGAGACAGCCAACCATTAACACTCACATTCAATCCTATGGCCAATTGGAAATCAGCATTTAACCAAACCCTGTCACACCCTTTCCTCCAGGAGAAAAGTGGATGAAAAAGCTGCAGGGTATCAGTCTTCCCCATTCCAGAGTAACTGTGCTTCACCCCTGATAGGTAAAAAGAGAAAAAAGCTCATCTGAAACCACTGCCATGTCAGTAACTGATAAGGCACACTGGTATGGATCATTGCTGGAAGGTGAACATTATTAACAGGTAGAGTGAAGGATGACATGGAGGATCCAGATGTCCATTGTGGCCCCGGTGATGCTGTAACACGCCTCTCGCTCTGTGACATCTGGTCACAGCCTCCCTGCAAACCTGAACTGGACAAGCAGTTTACAAAACAGCTGGATAGATAGTTTGGCATCCAATGAACTTAACTCTCAGTTTGTAGAAATCCACAGAAGTTGACACACCATCGACGGCCTCAGCATTAGCAAAATGTTCTTTTGAGAAACAGAAATAACCTTATTTGTACAGGTGAAGAGTTACGTTATCAGATAATAATAGCAATATCCATTTAAACTACAGACACCAGCATTTTTGTACCAGGATGTAAATGTGTTACTTTCATAGCTAAAGATGTGAGACAGCGATGGAGTCCGGTGTGTGCAGTCAGCCTCAGCTGGCCATTGGAGGAACTGCAGTTTCTGGTATTTCTGCCCTTCGGGTTGATGTTTCGTTAAGAGCTCACTTTCACTGCTGTCAGGGCTTTTTCAGTCTTTGCACTGAAATATCAGCAGACTGAACTGTCTGGGAACAGTGGTTTCAAACTGGGCATGAAAGCCACCCATTGTGTGTTTCTGAATATCTTTACTTTATACTTTAGTGTCCCCATGGAGCACATTCGTTTTGGACTTTAAATCCAAGTTGACAGTACATTGATCAATGTTAACCATAACTGTATGTATAACTGTTAGGTTGCATTCACCCAGTAACATCCACACTACACGCTGCTGTTCAGAGCATTACTTGAACAAGCCACAGATGACTTCTTAAATCTTTTAAACTTACAGTGTGGAACTTTCTTAATCTTCTGACAAAAGGTACAAAGTTTATATTGTGAGAGCAGGATGTGAGATGGGTCACACAAAATTCCCCAGGCTTATTGTAACACACACTGTCCATAAATGGACTGAAGGCTGTGATGAGCTCTATGATTTTCATGGCTGCATGCACCACTTTAAGCAACCCTGTTTTTTTAAAGACACCGAGAAAATGTCAATAACATTTTTGTTCAGAACTAGAACAATTTGATTTACCAATAAAAAAATAAATAAACGGAAACTAAATTAGCTAAATTATTTATTTTGTGCACATGTGTGCTTGGACCACCAGGACACACAGATGTTACATACTCCCATGCCTGCTGGATGCATCTGATAATCTGCAGCATATGTGTTAGAGTAGACTGTTCCTCTAAAGAAGTTGCAGATGAGACCTTCAATTGCCCCTTGGGGATAAATAAAGTAATTCTGATTCTGATTCAGTACAGTTAGTGGAAAGGGATGCTGACAACTTGGCTCTTTTATACTGAAAGACAGAGATTTAGGGGATGCAGGTTATGCATTTTCACAGTGTTAACAGCAGCTACAGCAGGACTTTATGAAGGTGATATTTTGGGAATGGAACAAATTAAATGAAAGTATGTCGCTGCAGTCCAGAATTTGAGTCACGGGCATCTGCGCTGCCTCGACAGAGAGCGATGACCTATATTAGAGTTTGGGTGGTGACAGCTCCTCATGCCACTTTTAGCTCCCTGTTATAAAACTCCTGGATGGAAGCACAGCTGTCTTGACTCTCTGTTAAGTAAGAGTGATGGATCTGGAGTTTAAGGAGAGAGAGAGAAAGAGAGAGAGAGAGACTGTGTGTGGAGGAGGGAGCTGCAGGAAATGAACACACCAGGGAGAAACACTGACTTTATGTTATTTAATGAAAGAGGAGGATTTGTTGTCCTGTGTGTGAGGGTAGGTTATATACAGGAGTGGGAGGGAGGGAATGTGTGTGTATAGGAAAGAGAGCGAGAGAGAGAGGGAGAGAGAGAGAGGTTTCTTCTCAGTTGTTCCTCCTCTCAGCCTGACACCAGCAGTCTGCTTTTCTCCTTTTCCTCCTCGTCTAAGACTCCTGCAGGTAAGAAAAGCGACCAGATACTCTGACGTGATGTGACAGCGACTTTATGACAATCGAGCGACTCTGCATCGTAATGCTGTGCAAAAAAAAGGAAAAGAAAGAAACGGCGAATGAAGATAAAGACAAAAGCACCCGGCGGCGCGCTTGCAGAGACGTGCAGAGGCAGTAGAAGTTATTCACAAGTCGCCAACTCAGCAGTAGTTTCTTTTCTTTTTTTTTTGTTGCAAACTTACCCCAGCAGCTATATAACCGCGCGCGCTATCGCGCTCTCTCACGCGCCGGCCTACTGCCCGACATTGGGTGTGCGTGTGTGTGTGTGTGTACGCTCGCACGTGTGCGTGTGCTTTATCCGGAGTGCAGTTGCATGCCAAGTTGATGCTCTGGCGTTGTAGACGTGGCTTCTTAAACGAATTCATTATGACAGCTGCATGAGTGCAGTGTGTGTTGATCAGCTTATTAGTGGTTGTTACTTGTTATGATACACACGCGCGCGCGCGCATCGGGGTGATGTATGTTGGTAGAGTATGATGTAAGAGATTAGTTTTGGTCCCTGTTTCATTACATTAAACCAGCTATAAAATCTGACTAATTGTTATTGCCTTTGTAATTGCATAGCTTTCAATAAATTTAAAACGTCTGTTTTCCTGCCTTAAAGCAAGCTGATGGTGGGGTCTAATCAATTTGTCAGCTGGTTGCATAATGAAATGAGGCCAAGGGTGTGTCAGCCTGCTGTGTGCTTGCCAGAAATCTTCAAGTATAACTTATGTTTCTGTTTATTCCCCTCCACACTTTTGCATTATTTTCAAATTTTGCCAAAATAAAGGAAACCCGCTGAATGGAAGCTTAACTTATAGTCTTCAGCAAAGCAGGCCATTAATGTGGTCATTAGTTTTCATAAACCTAAACTTCTTAAAGACAGCTGGAGATTTGATTTTAAAACTTTAAGAAGCAATCTAGTAAAAATTGGCTGGCCTTATAGGATGGATCCTCTGTCATGGAGATTGGTGACAAATGTTACGGTCATGCCAAGGCATGTTAACAAAAGCCACAAAAGGATAGCACACAGTGCTGAAGGAAATTTTTCTTCATTTATTTTGGACACTGTGATTATTAAAAAGAAATGTTGAGTATTGGTTGGGATATTCCAGGTTAGACCAAAGTGGAAGACCTATAGTTGTACTTTTAGGGGCAAATCCTAAACACTACCTTTAAATGCACTCATGCACCAAAAAATGTTGCTCACGTTTTATACTGGACCCTCGCCTTTGCCATGGACAATGCATGTAGGCATTTGTACAGTATTTGGCTGAGTATTCTCGGCATATTGTCTACTCTATGCCTAGCCTATTTAACAGGTTGTTTCTATTGTGTTTTCATGGTTGCCCTGGTGAAGTTGAGAAGCCAAAACATGTTGGCCGTTTTATATGGCACAAATACTGCTGAAGCTTTGACCTGTTAAGGCTGTTTTAACGAACACGCTGGAGCCCTGAACTCTTTTATGGAGGTACACACGTTCTCACCCTGCCTGCGTGGGTCCTTTCTGCTAACTTTGGCTTTCGCTCACAGTGCAAAGAGATGCTTGTTATAGGTGAACTGCTAATTCTAAATGGATGTATCTGATATCCCTGTGTTGGCCAAATGTAGGTTGTTCACATTGGTAGCGATAGTTTGGCTGTTGCTAACGCTCATTCAAAGTCACTGGTTAGTTGTGAAGTTGATCCTTGACCACTGTTAGTGTGATTATGTAGGAACAACACCAACATGGAGATATCAGCTGGTGCTTCTGAATGAGCCATAGGTGTGCGTGAGGGAGTGTCCTTGTCTCTGTGTTTAGTCCTACAGTAGTGAG
>VUQR01008175.1:15430-27830 GCA_015108515.1 Hemichromis elongatus | reverse complement strand
GAGCGGCGCCCCCCCCCCCCCCCCGCCCCCGCGCGCGGGGGGGGGGGGGGGGGGGGGGGGGGGGGGGTGAGTAGGGGTCTACATACATATATACTTACCAGATGTAAGTGCATTATATCATCATCTTCAAACCACAGCTGCATGTCAGACAAGCCACATCCTCACTGTTAGATTCTGAAAGTCCATTTAAAAGTTACCTAATCTACCGTCGGGGGCTGGGTGTATGAGCCAGCATTTTGAGTTACTTTTGTACTTCGTGATTTCTTATATTATATTGAAGATATGCTTAGTTCTTGTGTTGTCATTATTGGTTAGGCTTTGTTTGAGTTTCATTCTAGTTTCTCCTATAATTCCTGAGGCATCAGCATTTTCTTGCCATCTGTGTCAATAGGTCATGTGTTCCTTGTCTGCATGCTTCATTGTCAAGCTTGTGTGATATGTCTCTCATTGTTTCCTGTTTTATTTTGAAACGGTCTTGTGTTTAGTTATGTTGATTTGTGTCAGCTGTTTCCCCATGTGTGTCCACTTCCCTGTGTGCTTTTAGTCTGTGTGTTTCCACTCATACCTCATCCGATCCTCTGCTTTGTTTCCATACCTTGTCAGGATTTCAGGATTTCATACATCCACGCCAAGCTGCCACATTTAAGGTTTTCCTTGTTTATTTTCACCTCGTCATGTTTTTCTCATGTTTAGGATGGTTCTTGTTTTATTTCTAGTTTTCACAGTTTAGGTTGTTGTTTAATTTTGTATAGTTTTCACCCTATTAATTTTGTACTGTCCTGTCAGCCTTAATAAATGGCTCATCTTCAGATAAGTTTGCGTTTTTGAGCGTCTGCACTTGGGTCCACCCCCTCTGCTTCAGCCAGACTGTTACAATCTACATTAAGGATCTTCATGTTATCATGTTTCTTTATGCTACACTTCAATTTAACAATCCCCTCTGAGCAAGCACTTGGCGACAATGGGAAGGAAAAACTCCCTCTTGACCAGAAAAGCGAGTTCTTCCTTTCCTGTTTCCAGGGCGGCTATCTCTCACAACCAGTTGGGGGTGAGCAGAGGAAGACAGAACAAAATACACTGTGGGAGAGAGCCAAAGAATAAGAATAACTAATGATTAAATGCAGAGTTGTGTATAAACACCATCCATCCATCTTCTTCCGCTTATCCCGAGCCGGGTCGTGGGTGCAGCAGCGACCCGGCCTCCCAGCAGCCTAGATTTATTGCAGCATCAGTGAGGGAGGATTCAGGGTCACCTGATCCACCTCTAACTATAGGCTGTATCAAAGAAGAAAGTTTTAAAGCTAATCTTAAAAGCAGAAAAGTAGTCTATCTGTTGAATCTAAACTGAGAGCTGGTTTCTCAGAAAAGGAGCCTAAAAGCTGACGGCTCTGCCACCAATTCTACTTTTAAACCCTAGGAAGTCTAAAAGTGAAGAGCTCTATTGCAGCGATGTGATACTATGAGGCATTTAAGACAAGATGGGGTGTTATTTTTCAAGACCTTGTATGTGAAGAGAAGGATTTTAAATTTAATTCTGGATTAAACAGTGTGTCAATAAAGAGAGAAGCCAATCTGGGAGAGATATGCTATAATCTATAACCTATTTACTATCTGCTGTGTCATATAAGCCAGAATACATTTGGACAAAAATAAGATCTGTATTTAAAGGGTGTTTTTTTTCCCCGTTTTACCAATTTAAATTAAAGTATTTTAAATATTTTCTTAGCGATGTTGATGCTGCATTCATGAACATCTAGCAAAGCAAAGAGCTGCCTGTACAACCCCAGCAGCCAAATCAAACCAATCCCTTCTTCTCAACAGCAATGCCTGTTTAAACTGTCACTGGAAATAGGCTTTGATTGGCATAATGTCGTAAGACAATTTGATAGATTGATGTAAAGCGTCTCTCTAATGTCAGCTGATCAGCTCCCACGTTTGTTTTCAAAGAAGGATTTTTCTCCTTCTTCTTTGACTTTTGAGCCTTTTCATTATTTGCAGCAGTACAGATGTGAACCGCTGCTAACGTAAAGCCCTGTTATCAGAGGTCGAACTGCGTGCATCGGCTGCAGTATGAGGATCTCAAGTACCAAAAACTTATTTTTTCCTCCCATATCACTTTTTTTCCCCCCATGGTCTTATTTTTAAGTGTTGATTTAAATATCTGTGACTTGAAACAGATGGTTTTTTGCTGCGTTTGTCTGTCAAGTGTTAACCAGCATGTTTTTAACAGTGTTTTGCCCTCCAGGGCTCTGTGCTTTTCATATAAAAAAAACCCCTATGAATAGCTAAATTCATCCTCTTTCTTCTTGCCTGTAATTGAAGAAGTACATTACAGAATTAAGGCATTAGCTAAGTGTAGCAGTAAATTGTGTCTCTGCAGCTTCTAACTCATAGGGAGGGAAAAAAACTGAACATTTATTCACGATACACATTGAAACAGCACACCTGCTCAGAACCAAACATCTCAGTGGAGTAAATGCAATCAATTGGTTAACATGTCAAATTAGAAATGTGATATTCATGTAGATAATTGATGTCAGGCAAATAGCATGTCATACTGCCCGTCTGCAGCGTTCATTACAGCGGTGAGGATCCTGTAACTCAAGTTATACGCTGACGGAAAATCCTTCCAGTCCCACTTCAATATTCCAAGGCGTGATGGGCTAATGCAGTTGGAAGACAGGGGCAAATGAAATGTAACCGAGACAGTAGCTTACCATACAGAGTGAGACCTTCCCTCATCTCCTCTGCCAAATTGGAGTGGATCATTGTGAGCTCCAGCCTCCCGGTGCAAATCACTGGGGACAGAAGAATCCCAGGATCTGCCGGAGACCTCTGCCGTGATGGACTTGCACTTGTGCTTGAGTCAAAACACTGATTTAAAATTTAAATCTGCTGCAGTCAAAATAAAAAGCTACTTGGAGTTCATTTACACACTTTAAAATTAATGTTCCCAATATTTCTCTTAAATTCGCCCTGAGGTTGCTTCAACCCTTTCTAGCCTGTTAACTAACATCACATATATATTCTGTATCTGCATGTCCCAGCGGTGCCTTAAAGCAATAGCTCATTTATAGTGAGGTAAATATTCCAATCTAAGACACTCGTGGTTTTCTATGTCAGTGCCACTGCATGAGGTACTGAATTATATTTGCTCTTTAAAGCACATTTTTATTTGATATTTTTGAAAACTTTTGAAAGCCCAACAAAGTTGTGAAGGCTCTAACTCATCTAAATTATATGAACGTTTTCAGTTTTAAGGGATCTTATATTGTGTACCATGACTTGCTTGAGAAAAATATACTACAAATACATATTTATAATAAAATTTCATGATTAAAATCCACCAAAACTACAAAAATAAAACTATGCATACAGTAGCTTGTACATGCCACTGTGTTAGGGTACACTGTATGATTGAAAGATATGATGTAAGGCTGCAAAGGGTTTCCAACAACTGCAGGGACACAAATGGCCACTTGAGGCTTCTTCCAAAATGAGTTAATCCTTAAAGATGCTAACGTACCTAACTGTGATGGTGAAATTCACACCATGGCACAAAAACATTTAATTTCTCTATAGCTAAGTCAACTAACTGTACTACTTGGCTTCCTCTGTGTTACAGCCCATCCAGGAACTGTGAACTCCCCTTTTTGTGAGAAAAATGTAGTACACTGTTAAAAAAAAAAGAAAAAAAAGCTAGCACTTGATCATCTCAGTGAAACTGAGAAACTGAAACTCAGTCAGTCCAGTTAGGAAGCATAAACTATTGTGAAATCACGTTATCTGCTTCAGTGCAAAATAAAGTGACAACAGGCCACACAAAGGCCCATCTCTGAATGGTTTTGCAGGTGGTGGCCACAGACCATCCTGTCTTCTTGACCTCACCCCCCCTGCTGGTTGCGGCTTCCCCTCCCTGAGCCTGATTCTGCTGGACGTTTCTTCCTTTTAAAACGACGTGTTTTCTGCCCTTTATTGCCAAGTGCTTTCTCATAGCAGGTCATTTGATTGTTGGGGTTTTCTCTGTGTTATTGTATGGTCTTTACTGTACAATAGAAAGTGCCTTGAGGCAACTGTCGTTGTGATTTGGTGCTATATAAATACAATTGAATTGAATTGCTCCCTCCTTATCCCACCCGACCGATTTTTCTCTACTTTTGCTTTTTTTTTTTTTGCTAGTGTCCTTATAACTGCTAACAGCATGAAACAGTAGGGAAGCAGATGGAGGAATCTCCTCACAGATCTAGATCAGATCATAGTGAGCTGCTAGACAGACAGTGGTGCTATTAGGTGGTGTTAAATGAATGAATGTTAATGAATCCAATTGAGAACCTTTTGGGACATTGTATATAAGATGCACTTATATACAATGTCCCAAAAGGTTCTCAATTGGATTCATGTCTGAGAATGTAAGGGCCAGTCATTGGCATCTGTGTCTCTTCTTGCAGGAAGTGTCAGAATACAGTAGTCAGCGTACTGTTAGCTAACACATGGGAATGCGATGCTCCAAAGTTATGCAGTCAACAGAGCGTCTCCAAACTGTTTCATGACTATATCTGAATCTCCTCTAATCTGTGGTGAGAACAGCCTATGGTTGTATTCTGCAACACTGCTACGAGTACATTTTACACAAATGCATAGTACATGCACATATTATTTATTTTTCATTTGTATATGTTTTAAAAGCATTGTGCTTTTCTCTGGTAATTTGCTGTCATGTAGCCATGGTAACACACTGCAATGAGTTTGTATAACTGTAATAACACAGAAGGCCAATATTCAGCTAAGTTCAGGTTTGTTTATACAGCAAAGCACCAACAGTGACAACAGTCACCTCAAGGCGACTATAGATAATCATATATAACCTTCTGCCTCTGTATTACAGCAACCTCCAGACAGTATGAATAGGTCACAGGTGTGATGCGTGTGCACATGCAGGCACAAGCACACAAGGAAGCGTTTCTCTTTTTCATCTTGTTTATTTGCAATGAAAACGAGAAACGTTGGAGAACAGGATAAACAGGGCGTCGTCACACTCAAGTATTTACAGTGTGATGACGCAAGTATCAGAATATAACTGCATGCATCAGCTTTCCATGCGACCCCTCTTAAGATCCTTATTATCACGTTCGCATTTGTGTTTCAGTACATTTACATCTCCACACTCCCGGCTACGCGGGAAGCTTTCAGGTTGACCTTGAACGTGCATCTGGAAGGACAAACACCTCTACACCTCGGAGGCTCAGAGAAGAAAAGAGCCGAACCTGTTAAATACTGCAAATGTAATGTGGCAAATACATTTTGGAGGGAGCCTCTCAGCTGATGAAGGGATACATTTTTTACCGTTTTGTAACACCGGTTATTATTGAAGGCAGTGTTTCGCTACCATCTGTCACCGCCGTGTGCGTTGGGGGACACGCGTTATAGATTGTTTGTGATTGCGCTTGCATGTGTGAATAACAGCGAAGACTGAGAAGTGAGGCTCTGAAAAGTGCGCTACAGTATGCATGAGTGTATTTCGTGCAGGTGTCAGATGGAATAAATGCAATCGCTTTTGTTTCTGAGCAATGCCGAGCCATTGTAACATGCACACGGGGCTACAGCAGACATATGTTTCCTTGAAAAACACTGCATACATAACATTTGTAGGAAAATAAGCTAGAGGCTACAATAATGTACTGGCTCCAACTAGTAAGGAAAGCAATCGTGCGTGTGTTTGTGTGTCTTTTTTTTTTTTCTGAATGGACAGGTGTATGTGTGGTTTTATGGTGATGAGCTGTCTGGGTGTGTTCTGTAGACAGCACCTCAATGTTTATGCAGTGCTGATAGTCTCCAGGAAAACATTGGGGAAAGAGTGCTGCTTGATATTTATACACAGCAGCCATACCGTCTGGCAATGATGATGGCTCCCTCATGGCCCCAAAAGACAGCAATAAACCCAGAGAAAGCACGAGCGAGGCAGAGTGAGAAATAGAGCGGGATATATGGAGTGCAGTCGAAGAAGTCAAAACACGGCAGCTTTTATGAAGGATTTGAAAAAAAAAAGAAAAGAAAAAAGGGTAGAAGACGTGAAAAATGGCTGCAGTGCTAAAGTGAAAGCAGTTCAGGTAGTTGAGCAGAGTTTTGAATCGCTGGTCCTCATTGTGTTAACCTAACCGAGCAAAAATGATGAACATTTATCCATCAGAAGAAGCATTTCTCTATAAAGAATAAGGTGCACTTCCACCGAGCAGGCAGAAATGAGTCCACTCTGTTTTCGGGGGGTCGGTTTCAGAATGAGTTTCATTTGCTCATCTTTAAAATCTCATATCAGGCACGGCTGCAGCAGCCTAAGAGTTGGGCCTAACATTCTTTCAGAGTGGCAAAGAAGGCTGGTGTCACGCAGCCATCTGTCACAGTGGTGGTCCAAACTTCAGCTGGAAGTGGACCGGCGTGATCCAGACTGGCCTGGCTAAGGCGAAGCCCACCTGGTGGGCATTTAGTACAGCATCGCTCTCCACCCCTGCAGTGCCAAGGGCACTGGCTGCTACAGCCCACCACTATTGATCCTTTTGGAGACCGAGCCTCGGTCTCGCTTCAGCAGTGGCAGGTAACCAGGCACCAGATGGCCAAAGAGACCACCGCCCACACACGGGCACCCACACACGCACGACCAAACAAACAAGACCTGATTCAGATCACTTTAACATAGAAGCCACAGCAAGCATATGGTCTGTGGCTTGTACGCACAACTTTTGCACACATTTTCTTGTTGTTGTTTTTGACACCCATACAACTATTCACTGCATGTTATTGCACAGTCACAGTATTGGTAGTGTTTCCCCTTTTTTTGTATTAACTTATTACTATTTTTGGAAGTAGAGGGGTTTCGAAGTCGGTTCATTATTATCAGCATGATCACAGCAACAAGACCCACTGTTTATCCCCACATTCATTCACACTTATTAGCCAATACGCTGGTGAGAAACAGCACCCCACTGGCTGCAGGTTATTTAAGTCCTGTGGAGGAAACGGCAACAAAACGCGTCAGTGACAGCATGGGAGCTGCGTAATTTAAGCTCCCAATTTCAGCAAGAAAGTCACTTCCAGGCCAACTGAGCTAACAAAGATGAAGCTGACCATAGTGAAGTTCACAGGATGTTTCATGTCCTCATTTATTCGTTATTTTGCAAGATTAAAAGAGTTAAACGTGTCAGCTAATGAGCACAGTGTGACCCAGCACGTAGTAAAGCAGTTTCTCGCTAATAAAGCCAATATTCACAATTGTAACGTGCGCCTTATCCTTGATTATTTTTTTTCAGTGTCCACTTCATCTGAAAACTCACCAACTCCAAATTATTCATCCGAGTCTTCATTAAAAGTTGTGTCGATAAATGTGCTTCTTAGGTATGATAAAAATATATTCAAGCAACTTGATTCGCTTTTTTCATTTAATAAATATAACTTATTGTGGTTTTATGTTTGTTCAACCTTCTTTGCTTGTATTTGCTTATATGCCACGAGTTTGCCTGTTAATGCGCAAATACCACAGTGCAAAAATACAAGAGAAAGTCCCCCAAAAAGCTGCATTAGCAGATGTGGTAATATATACAGTATAATACAAACAGTTCTATTGGTGTACATTTTTTTCAATTAAAATTCTTTAGTAAGAATAGCACTTGAGGAATTTTGCACACGTTTTATATAATACATGTTTAAGTGTGTGAATGAATAAGTCCCAGTGCAACGGTATGATTGAGACTCACGCAGGAACTTACAGCATTAAACACTTTTTCAACAGGGCTGTGACTTATGTTGCTAAATTAGGCAGACTGCTAAGCAGACTGTGTATAAAGGATGGGCAAAGCTAGTGTGATGTCACCCGTCGCTCTGTGAACTCCCGTGATGAAGACTTAAGTTTCGCCAGCTTCATGTTGTTTCTTTGGAGCCAAAGAACAGGTGGAGTGCTAAGTTATCAGCCAGTGCTAGCAAGCTTCAATAGACATGTGCATCCAGGCTGTATGAGTGCATCACGCAGACAATAATAGCTCCTAAATACTATGAATGTACATTGAACCACACAACACAAAAAAGCGATACGCACAATAAGCAGGGGTTAAAATAAGATTTGGCAGGTGGGGTAACAAACATATACATATATATGACATAATATACATAAGCTAAACTAAGTTAATCTAAGCTAGCCTTTATCAGTCCTACAGTTAGGAAATTCATAAAATAAAAGCATAATCAAGAGGTAGCAGTGTAGACGCACAACTGTCATGCCAAGAAACCACGCCCCAAACAATCCACACTTTAAGGCTTCATTCAGTTTAAATATATTGTGGCAGCTAAAGAAAGTCAAATCCTATACAGTTGGCATGGTATAAATATGCAATAGAAAAAAAAGTATATTTTTAATCAAACTTTAAACATCTTTATTGCGCTGTAAAAATGTACGTTTTAGTTGGAGTCGGCCTCATGTGGCCATTTGAGGAACTGCCGTTTTTGGTATCTGTGTCGCTTCAGCTCCAGGGCTCGCTACTCAAACTCCAACCGTTCAAAATACAACAAAAAAATCTATTAAAAACACATGAAATACTAAAGCATTAGAAGAAGCGGTGTACTGTATATCTTTATTATGTGCTATGTACATCATTTACAATATAATACAGCAACAATACAGGGTTATGCTACACACTCAGGATTGCACAGTTTTAGAGTTAGGCCACAGCGGTTGGGTACCGTGGTATGAGACATAACAGTAAGTACAGCATACATCTTTGGCTTCATTGAAATAACAAAAGCATGAACACAGACAATGCAAACTTTAGTCCACAGGAAGTACTGAACAAAAAAACGTTTTTTTTTTTCATATTTGAATTATGTTTCAGATTAGTACAACACTGCAGCCCTGAATTCAGTCAAAAAGCTTTTTCCCACGTGGGATGTGACTGTGCATACGGACACAATCTGTGCATACACCAAGGGGAGCACAATAGCAAGAGCAAATTCTAATTCATTCTCTAACTGGCATCATTTCTCCCAGCCTATTAATTTGTGGTAAAATTAAACTAGTCCTCATTTTGCTGGGCTTGTTTTCCGATTGAGGCCCCCTCTCTCCCTCCTCGTCCGATAATACAGAACCTCCGATTCTCCTCCCACCAACACACAGCGGCGGTCACAGCCTACAGAGCGTCGGGGTGAGGGGCAGAATACAGAGAGAAACAGAGGAGACGGAGATTGGATGAAAGATAGATGGGGAAAGAGAGCAGTAAAGAGCGAGTGGGAGAGAGAGGAGGGGAGTGACACGGTGAGATAGAGCGAGAGAGAGGGGAGCCGACAGAGAGATGGATGCAGCAGGGTCGCTGAGGTGAGGAGATGGTGTAATGATTAGATCACAGATACCCTTGAGCCTTCCTCCCGTCCCTTCTGCCCACAAAAAAAAAAAGAAAAGAAAAAATCTGGAGGCACACTTGGAGGAGAGGAAAGCCTGCAGCTGTAAATGGCCCCGCTGTCAGAGTTCATCTGGGTGGAGGAGGGAGAGCAGGAGTGGATTACCAGAGTCTGCGATTAGAAGAGCCCACTCCAGCTCTCCACTTCTCCCCAGATGGGAGAGAGGTGTGCTCCTTCTGCAGCGCGACTCTCTCTCACTCTCCGATTCCTTAAAGATGTTACAAATCTCATGTTTGAGTGTTCGGAGACAGCAGTCCTGAAGGCTCCTACTTGACAAGAAGTTTCTCCAACATCAGAAATGATCAATAAATGTCAAAAAAATAAAATAACATAAAATCACGGTGGTATCTGCCCAAGGAGCAGTTTAAACAACCCTCCTTTTGTACTTTGCTACTTTGGGCTTGTCTTTCAGAGCTTCCTCTGTCTCTCACGCTCGCAGCAGCACGCCTGAGCCTGCTGCCAGCTGTTTCCTTTAATATTGTTCACCTCCTAATCAGATGATGTCATGCCCAAACTTTTGCAGAGTGAGAAGTGACTGCTCTGTGAGTGAGAGGCTGCGTTTAAAATGCTTCCATCTAGTGGTCACTTAATGACACTGTTGATGAGCAGAGAAAAGTGGTAGACAGGGAGACGGTACAGTCCAAAACGTGATCACACGATCCTTCAGTCTAGTTGCTTTAAGAAAACGTCTGCATATGAAACACATTTTTCCTACATATTATAAAAGGCGTGGAGAGACCGCGCTGGCAGGGAGTTATTAATGACTTTCAACGATAATGGCTCCATTAAGCATATATAAATGCCTTGCTTCACAATAAATCCTTACTTCAATTCAAAAAATATGATCCTCGGTGGCATCACCGCAGTGCAGGCGTGACAGTGGAAGGACTAGCTCTGACTGGAAGCATTGCCCTGCGGGCTGATTCTCGAGGCAAGACCCACGAGTTAGCCGAAGAGCGATGCTTTCTTTGATCTCGTCAAATCAATACAAACTGAAAACTCAACGTCTACAACAGAATTTCACCATAGTTTCCACTTAAGCTGCTTCTTAAGCTTCCCTGCAGTGTGCTCCAAAGACAAATATGATCATATTTTAGCTGAACTGCATGATTTAAAAAAAGAGAAGAAAGAAAGACATGAAACAAACAAACAACAACTTACTAGACATTAAAGGACTAGTTCAAAGTAGTGTTTTGACCATCCTTACATAACACGTGTGATGTGGACTGCTCCGTGGCAGGGTGATTGTGAGGAAGGACATCACCAACCATCGATTAAATTAATGTTTCAGTATGTACACATTGAAAAATAGAAAAAAAAAGAGACATGATTCGAGGTTACAGCCAACAAATATTTGATTGTTAAACAAAGCTAGCTACTCAGGAGTCCTCCGTGTCCAGCCTCCGTGCATGATCGCTGTCGGCTCTGTGTCCTCTGGCACCTGCTGCCGTCGATGTTAACACTAAAAGCGTGTTGCACAGCTTGTGTCCCTGTAAAGGTTTTTATTCCTCCAAATGTGGGAAAATCCTCTTTCACTTTGACTAAGGAGGCATTGTGCACAACCGGGGTGAGGGCGGTGAGGGAAGGCAGATGTAAGCGTGACAAAATGGTTCTTAAAAGACGATGTTAGTCCTTTTAGACTGAAGTCATGATACTTAAAATATATTTTTTTAAATGCATTTTTCTCGCTAAAGCAAAATTTCCAAGCTTTCCGAGTGCATTTCCTTCTGCGAGGCAGGCGTCTGTGTTAGTATAGACTTTCCTGGTGGACCAGCCGTGTTTATCAAACCTGTAAACGATGAGACTGGAAGAACAGTTCAAAACATGCTATGAAATGATGAGACGATAAACTGGGGAAGAACAAAGCTGGGGCTGTTTGTGTTTCGTGTGCCTTTCATTTCTGCCATTCAGGACTAAGGTAGCAGGTGGCTTTCAGGTAGTGCAGTTTGCCCCCCCCCCTCCTTCCACCGCCACCACCACCCCCGACAAGCCACTAATGCCTCCAATAAGATAAACCCTTGGCGGATGGGCTCTTGTTGACAGAGCTGCCACCGATAAGAGCGTGGGGATCGCTAACGGCCAAGACAACTAAAAAACATGAGAGGCTGGTCTGGAGATAAAGAATGTAGGAGGTGGAAGGAAAATAGGAACAACAGCGATCAATTGCTGGCACTGTGCAGCGATGCTATCCGACACCATCCCTCTCTTACATCTCCTGGAAGAGTGTGTGTGCAAGTGTGCGGCGATAATAATCTGAAGGGAGAGGAGAGGTGGGTGGCACGCGTGTGCATGAATCTGGGTCATCAAGTCATCAATATCCACCTGCATTAGTGGGAAAAACCAGGCAAGCAAGGTCAAAACTGACTGAAACCCCTTCAGACATGACGATGAAAGGGGGAAAAAAAGAAAAAGCTCAAGTCTCTCCCAACTCCCAGATGACTCTATTCCCACACGGAGCGGTAAGGGGGGGGTTGGTGTAGATGGATGAATGGATGAGCGGATGAATGGAAGAGCGGCGTTTGAGTATCTGCTTCTGACAGTTCAGGCAACGGCCGACTTGGCAAGCGGAAACAGGTGGGAGTTGTGGCGCCGCGGCTGGCTGGGGCACGGAGGAAGGAAGTGGAGGATGAATTATGGATGGACGGATGAAGTAAGAGGGGGAGGAGGACGAAGGGGTGGGGGTGTGGGGGGGGCGTCTGGCGAAGACCTGTGCCCCGCTGACAGGCAAGCTGCTGGTCGGTGGAGTCGCTTAGCCACACAGAGTCAAGCAGAAATGGCTGTGCATCTCTGCATCTGCAGCGTACTATGGCCGTTTCCTCTCCCAAAGGCTGGTTTTAGGCAACGGGGCACGGTGGAGGAGAGTGAAGCCGTCTGCTTCGCTCTGAAAAGTAACGCGGGAGCAAGCGGGGGTGCAAAAGCTCACTCAGTCACTGTCATGAGATCAGTTTGCTTACTCCACTGCTGC
>VUQR01008171.1:18258-49805 GCA_015108515.1 Hemichromis elongatus | reverse complement strand
TATTTTTTAAACCAGATTATCAGACATAAATGAAACTACAGATTTCTTAAAAAAAAAAAAAAAAAAAAAAAAGAAAAAAAAAAAAAAATAAAAAATAAATAAAATAAAAAAAAAAAACAAAAACAAAAAGACATGCCTTGTCAGCAAGGAGTGATGGGATTTTGAAAAACTTAACCAGTTTAAGGGAAAATGAAATAGAGAAGATATGTTTTAGTAAATTACGATTCACATTTGTGTGTAGTACTAGTATTTGTTGCCCTTGTTCAAAATACAAAAAATGCCTTTCCAGTTCACATGTGAGCACCATTTAAAGCCATTACATCAGTTACTTACTGTCTGGGTTGTGGAGAAATTTCTGGGTCCATATTTTCAACATAATTTCAAAATCTTGTGTTAATGATGAAAAACTGGAAAAAGTAGCAAATAAATGTACTGTAAAAGCCAAAAGCACTAATTATTCAGTGTGTCAGCTCTAAATCAAATTTGATTTAGTGCGTGTGGTGTGTGTCTTATGTATATTTACATGCAGCTCCTGCTGTCACAGGCACGTTAGCATGAGCAAAGGTAGATGCCGCAGGCAGAGGAGGTTTATCAAATATGTTATCTGAACTGTGACATCATTACGAGGTTGCCAGTTGATGATGTTGCCTAGCAACAGAGAGAAGTCCCTCAACGTCAAACTCAACACTGCACTTACCCAGCAACATACCGAGCAAGTTTGATGTTGCGATGGGCGACGAACAGACAGATTCATCCGTGTATTAGTCAGACTGTATATCGTGTATATGTGTGTTTGTAGATGTTTGTCTAATCTCTGCGGGGCACAAGACGACGCATTTTGTTTTGTCTCAAGTGAGGCGCAGCACGGTATCATCCTGATTCGCTCTGACAAAGTGAAAATAAACCAACTAAATAATCCACATGCTCTGAACACCGTCTGTTAGATGCTCTGGCCTCCTTTTAACCACAGTGTATGTTTTAACCTGGAGGTCAAAGTGAGCTGAACCTTTAGTGCTGCAGAGCTTTTACATTTTGCAGCAGCAGACGTGTGCATCCCTCTTTTTGCATCTCCCTTTCTCTCTGTGTGGGTTCCCATTTCAGATTTGGCTGCCTTGTCTTTGTCTGTCTGAGCCTGTATCGCTCTGTCCTTGTCACTCTTTACTCTTGCCCCTTCTATCTGTCTCTCCTCATCTTCTTATCAGTACCCTTATTCTCTCGCTTTCCATCTCTTTGTGTTAACCTCCCTGTGCGCTTTTTATGCTCCGAATCTTCATGCATGGCCCCTTTTCTCAGTGTCCCTGTCTAGTGCTCCATCTCTGTTAGAACAGTGTGCCGGCTGTTAGCGGTGCCCCAACGTCATGGCACATGGCTGCGGCATCTTGGCTATAAATAACTCAGTCTCGCAGTCCAAGACAGGACCGAGAGCCAGAGGGAGAGCAATCTGCTGTCTCCCTCAAGAGATGCTTGAAGGGAAA
Source organism: Hemichromis elongatus (assembly GCA_015108515.1). Lineage (NCBI taxonomy): Eukaryota > Metazoa > Chordata > Actinopteri > Cichliformes > Cichlidae > Hemichromis > Hemichromis elongatus. The sequence goes on along the minus strand of VUQR01008171.1, from coordinate 48,330 downwards.
GGCGCGAATAAGATGGCCCACTCTTCACTACCTTCACCACCCAGACCTTCATTGTACTTTATGTATAAAATGGTTGTAAATGCAATTATTTTTCTAGACAAGTGAGCAAGGTGAGCAAGAAAGCATTTCAAGTACTTAGACAAATCAAAGGTTAGAGCACTAAATATCGATGCAAAATCTAACAGACTTTTTCGTGAAAATGTATGATGGTGGTAACTGTTCTAAAACCATTACAAGTAACCGTGTGGAAGGTTTATCCCTTCTTGTTCTTATGTTTTGTTCGGAAAGAAAATGTCACTCTGGAGTGTTGGTGACATTCAAAGGTTTGATTTATGACTCCAATATATCGTTCTTTTACACATCTCTGTCGAGTAGCTGTGTTTGGATTGATTTGCAGGTCCACACAGGGTTTTAGTGACTTTCATTTCATTTGAATAGTAGAAGAAGAGTGGTACATTATAGGGAGGCACACAGATAAGAATTTGTTGATGCCTGTGCCATCATGAGTTCTGACTGTAAGTCCAATCTTTATTGATCCCCTTACGGAGTCCTAATCAATGTTCTGTATACACGAATACTTGGTAAATAAAGTTTGCATATATGCATAACTGTGTGCATGTGTATTTACATATATGTGTATGCACATAAGTCAGGAGAGTCAGTTGGTCTGACTCCACTTACTGCAATAAAATCCTTATGTCTAGTTCGACGGTCCTCTTCCCCATCCGTCTTGATCCAGTTTGACTGACGGCTTCGCTTTTGCCATTTTTCATGATGATTACCACAGTGCACTCTGTATTGTTGCTGACCATGTCCATCCCTTTATGACCCGTGTCGGTTAGGAAGTAACTTTTTTTTTTACAGCTCCTTTTACAGAGACAAAAGTCACAAATAATAATGAGACAATTAAAAAAAACAATATCAATAGAGAAGCATCTTAAAACAGAATAAAAATAGATTAAAAAACACATAAATAACAAAAGACCACATCGTGCTCATTTTCTGATGGCTGCTTCCAGCAAGCTCAGATCATCTAAAACTGGTTTCCTTAACATAACAACAGGTTCACTGCACTCGACAGTCACCAGATCACAATAGATAAGAGCATCTTTGCAAGCGATTCACATCATGGATGCACAGCTGACAAATTTGCAACAACTGTGTGATGTTATTGTGTCAGCATGGAGCAAAATATTAAGCTAATAATAGCAAGGCATACCTACTAAAGTGCTAATGTAAAGACACAATCAAGGTGTTGAAATTGTATTCGCAAAAAATAGTATTTCTTCCATTAGTTCGTTATCATTCAATAAGCAATCAGTTCAAATTGCACCCGGAAAAGTTTAAATCAGCAACATAATTATGACAAAAAGACTTTGGTCCTTAAAATAAAATCCTGCTGCATGTGAGAGAGATATCAGGAAGCAGTTGCTCACGGTACGAAGGGAAAAAATAGATTGAACACTGCCTGAGGTGTACTGAATTTTCAAATGGCAATTAGAAATCAATGAACTTCTTGATCTCAGATAATGAGAATCAATCAGTGTGCAAAGAGCCGGATGCTTCTCTTTCACTACACTTTGTTTTGAGGATTTGTTTGTTCTGGCCCTATTTCTGGGCCTGTGAACTTGCAGACAGATGCTTTTCGATAGAGTCATGTTGCCTTCAGCGAGCTGTCACTATCAGGCTGATTCTACAAGTCAGGTTTTGTTTTGTTTTTTTCAGAGTAAGAAAAGCTGCCGTTGTGTTGGCTTTTAGAGTTGTGATGTTGTTTTTCAGTGAGGTGAAAAACTGATTGACACGTCCAGGTTGTCTTCTTCCTTTGGCCATATGGAATAAATAGCACTTCACATATTGTCAATACTCAGTCCATTAGGTATGCTTCTCTTTCTCTCATTTCTGACTGTTTCAGGGAGACGACAAGCTTCTCCTTATCAGACATCCTCAGTTTCAAGCATTCTGTGTGTTCTTCTTTATTTTAACAATAAAAAAGTAATTATTCCAAAAGTCTACCAATTTTTAAAAGTTGATACTTTTTCGATTTGACATGAGGAATCTTTTGTCTGACTTGTGCATTATACTCTCTCCTGATTTGCTCTTCGTCCTCTGCTTTATTTTAGACCATACTAAAAGTAGATGTGTGTGTTTGTGTCTTCCAGGAGACAGTAACCCCAAGGAAAGCAGCCCCTTCATCAACAGCAGTGACACTGCCACAGAGAAGACTCAGCAATACGATGGCAAGAACATGGCGCTGTTTGAGGTATAATGCGATACTCTGCATACACACACATACGCTCATGCACACATGGATTTCGTTAACACACACAATCAGGTGCGATGGTAAGAAGTGGGATACACTCGTTTTCACAATTCAGTGATTGAATAGGGGCTCTGACATCGATTAATGAGGGTAATTACTGTGTGAAGGGCATGTGGGAACCTCAGGTTAAAGCAAGAAAATCTCAGAGTAGTGCAGGATTGAACCTCAATGAGGCAATTTGCCTCCGCTCTGCACAGATGTATTTACAATGTCTTCACAGTGGGATTTCTAGATTGAACAGGAAAAGGGGTTTTATGGTGTGCACACTTGTTTTTGTTTCAAATGAGCTGAAATCCACAAAAGAGGAGAGCATAGTAGATTAAATAGGTTCTTATCTGCAATGATCTATGGAAACAGTCACTAAGTGATTTGTAATGGTATTGAGTGTACTTGTTTAAATGAGATTGTTAATAATTTTGACTAAAATACTTATTGCAACCTTCCTGTCTGCTTGTTCTTCTGCAGGAGGAGATGGACACCAGCCCCATGGTGTCATCTCTTCTCAGCAGCCTGGCCAACTACTCTAACCTGCCCCAAGGTAGCAAGGAGCATGAGGAGGCCGAAAACAATGAGGCTGAGTCATCACGCAAGAAACCTGTTAAGGTATCCTAAATATATGCAGTGAAACTATTTATACACAAATAAAGTACCAAAAGTCAACTACCATTAATTTACTTTTCATGGAAAGCTCACAGGATCAGCGTTCATCATAAGTAGATGAAGATTATAAACAGAATTTGTTAAATTATTGATAAGAGTACTATATTTAGTTGTATCTTTAGTTTGCATCTGCCTATGTAGCTTAACAAGTAGCAGTTGCTCAGCCTGAAAGGGACCGTGAGAGCAGCACAGTTACATCAGCTAGGTTAACAATGCTTAGCTAATGTTAATGAGGGGAAGCAATGGTCACAGAATAAATCAACTCAGGCAACCAATTGTAGCATTATTGTGAAATATAAGCACGTACAAAGGTTAGTCTCACTTTCACAAAGTCAGCATTACATACAAACAGTAATTAGGGGCCAGTTCCTGCCATCCTCGATCCTACTACTCTTGCTGCTGTCACTGGCAGCAGGAAACAGTAGACACTGTCACTGAGATGTGCCACCAGAGTAATAGTGGCACTGAAAAATGGTGCACAAAGTGGTCACTGGATTGTTCTAAACCACACACTAACATATACAGTATGATAAGTACAAATGCATGGGAGAACAAGGTTATCTCTGTGATGCAAAAGGTGATAGAAATGTTGTCACAAGCACTACATAGAAGATATAGTCATCAAAGACACCTTTTAAAGTTTCTATAAGTGTTTCACTTTATAATCAATGTATCTGTATGCTTATTTGTATTGTTATATTATATTTTTGTGTATTTTCTGGGGCCATGTTTTTTTCGCTTGCCACAAATAGCGATTATTGTGTCAACATGCAACTCCAACAGACGCAAACATTATCCACAATGGTACAATGTGGATTCAAATCTTTTGTGTTATAACCGAGCTGGAAAAGGCTGTCTGTAATGTGACTGTGCTGCAGGGAATGTAAAAAAAACCCAAACTGCGATATAAGATCTAGACTAGTGCATAGTAATATTTAAGTCTCCTGATGTGTTTATCTATCCTTTAAAGACATTTCAATATATTTAAAATGCTTAAAAAGAGATAACTGGCCTGCTTCTTATCGGTTAAATGTTGCTGCAATAACAGCGTACTCCAACGCAGAATAATGATCTTACTGGCTGCAGTATAAAAACTAATGTTGAAATGATAGTGTAAGCTGTCTTCAAAAAAAGGGCCAGGTTTCCGGTTATGAAAAATGATTTCTTCTTACCAAATTACCAAAATTAACTTCCACTGACTTAACTCCCCGCTCAGTGTGATGCAATGTGCACAGATAAATCTTTTGCCTGTGGATTTACATTTGCAGCAGTAGAATTATTTATGGCTCTTCCTGGTTGAATAACTCGTTCAACCAAAAAGGACCATGTTTCTGTTGCCAGTGGATGGTCATTAAGTGTTACCAAATATAGAACTGTAATTTGCATAAGATCAAATAATGATTCCCCAGCAGCACAGTTTCAGATTGTTTTGTTAACACAGTCACCGGAGAGCCTGAAAATCTCCACCAGTTTAGGACTTGCCAATCATTTTGTGTTGATATTATAAATCCCCTGTTCGTGTTACTGGTTTGCGGCTTAAATGCCACTCACTAATGAGTTCCTTCCGTATCATCCCATGATATTTTCTGCCGTTGGTGTCGAGATGCCAGCAGGAAGTGGTTTACTTTTCTGGCTTTTCCTCAGCACTTGATGGACAGACTAGTGCATTATTAATCCTGTGGGGAAATTATGGTGTTAGGTATGCGGTGACAAGCAAAGCTGAAATTCAATGACAAATGATAATTTGTGAAGGCGCTCATGCCAAGTTAGGACAACAGACTGATGGAAAGTGACACGTGTTAAGATATTTCACACCAATTTTTGAAAGTTTCTGACTTCAGAGTTAATCTATATGAAATAAAACAGACATTTAAGAAGTGAGACGCTACAGCAGTGACAGTTTGACAGCTTTTCAATGACCTTTGACCCCGTCTGTCTTCTCATGTGTCCAATCAGCCCACTATCTCTCCCTACCCTTATATATTTGCTTCTATCCACGTCTTTCTTTCCTCCTGTCCTGTTTCTCTGTCACTCAAGTATTCTTTCTTCTTTTTAACCTTGAGAAAGATCAGTGATGATGACTTGAGATGCCAGTTCACTTATTATATCCTGCTGTGGATCCAGATAAATCCAGAATATAGGTATAGAGTAGATCTGTGAAAAAGATTTCAAACCAACGGCAGGGATAAGTCTAAGAAGAGCAATATATTTGTTCCTTTATTCGTGGTTGTGTTTAGAAATCTGACACCAGGGGTCTTAATGCACTGCAGTTGTGAGAAGTTATCTGAACATGAAACCTTTAATTCTTGCTGTTTGCTTTACATGACAGATTGAACTGGTTAACCACGAGTCACCTGGAATAAATGTGTATTCCCTGACTGCTTGTTGAGTGATTACTGGAAACTGTAGGGTGAAATTGGTCATAAAGAAGTGCACAGAGCTACACCAAAAACCTCCGTGTAATTCTTTGGCTCATTAGCACATTGCTACTACATGATTTGCATGGAAAATGCTGATTTGTCTATAGATACTTTCCAGCTACTCACCGACTTGAAGTGAAACCTGAAAAAAGTGTGATGCAAATTGGTAACAGAGAACACAGAAGATGTGTTATTAAGCTGCAACAAACATGTTTCAAAATGCACAACTTTTATTTTTTAATTCTGATTTTGTCTAGAGTTAGCCAACAACCATTCCCCAACCGGTTGGAGAACAAATGATTCCCTCACATGTTTTGAGCTCAGTGTCTTCACCATCATATTTGTGGCATCCTTTTATGTCCCTTTAACTTTTCTTGCTCTTTTTAATCTTTTAGCTTTTCATCCAGCTTCATTAAATGTAATTGTGTACAGTATTCTATTTATTTAGTGCAGAAAAACTTTGCTTGCACTTGCTTAGTGTTAGTAACCTAAGTTAACATGCTAACTAAACTAATGTAGTAAACATACTAAGCATTGCATCAAGTAAAGATCAGCATTTATTCATGTTTACAGTTACACAATGATATTAAAAACAGGTTTTTATATTACATGACTATATCATCATTTAACCCAAATCAGCATAAAGATTATGATATATGAGTTTTCTTTAAGTGTTATCCTACCATGCAGGTAATTTTATTTTATTTGCACAGACTGTGAGATAGCTATCTGAGGCTTCTGCCTTCCGCTTTTTACGGTTTAAATCACATTTAAAAACATCAACAGCAGCCTTTACTTCCAAACACAATTTCAGAGTATATTGAGATAAGCCACAAACCTCACTGTAGACAGTTTTCACTGGGACTGCTGTCTCCTCACGAAAACACCCGACAGATCTGTTTACTATCAAGATCAATGGGGACAATGTTTCTGAAAGCAGATGTAATGGGGCCAAACTATCCTTCAAACTGGTTTCACTTATCATCTGATTTGTACAAATGTTGGGAGCAGCTAAGGACAACAACCATGTACACGAGCCTAACATGCCTTCACTCTTCCACTGGTTGACAGTGATGTATTGCCACTTTGCCCCAACTCTCCCAGTTGTTTGAAATGTAAGGTATATTTGTCCAGCTGTCTCAGATATCACTAGGGTATAGGACTAATCTCCCCCCATCATCCGAACTCCTTCAATACTTTAATTAGTCTCCACGCTACACCAAGCCTCTGGTCCTCCAATCAGTAGCCCATTCCACAGGCAATCTCTCCATCGCTGTGAGAGGCTTTTCATTAAGGCAGCCTGTGGCGCTTTATCGCTCACGCAGCGGACTCCAAAAAAAAAAAAATCACCTTCCCTCTCCATTTCTCGCTTCACTCCACCTACAGCTCCCTCTGTCTCCTTTATCATCAGTCGAGTTAGGAAGAGAGTGAGCTGTGGAAGAGAGAGACAGGAGCGGTTGCCTTTTTGTTCAGTGTGAAAACCAAGATTAGAGATTTGGATGGCGTGTGACATGAGGGATCGGGCTGGAGGTCACGAGGGTTAAGAGGGAAACCAGTCAAAGCTAATCTTCTCTGACTTTACCCATTTACAGTTTTTTGCAGTCACTCTGGTGCATTTCTCAGATCAGAATTGAATTTCCACACCTTCAAATCATCCAGTCATCATCCCGTCACTTCATAAAAGCAGGTTTTAAGTTAGATTGGATTAAGTACAACAGTCTGCTGATTCCTATATTATCAGTTATGTTTGTTCTTTTCATCAAAAGCTATTTTGACCACGTAAAGTCGTTTAACAGGTCTTCATAATGTGTCAAGGATTTTCTATATATTTTGTTAGACTTTTCATTTGGAAATTTTAAAAGCAATGCAATATTGTCATTTGCATGGGGTATTGCATGCAAGATGCAAAATTGTTTTACAGCCATGGATACAAGAACAAAGGGGGAAAACAGAAATATTATTGAAATGTAAACATCAGAGAAACCTGTTAGTTACAACTTTAAATGACAAATCATAACCAGATGAATGTAAAAGATGGCTGAGGTTGTGTTCTGAAGCCTCAAGCTAAGGATTTTCACCCTGTTGGTGCTTTGAAATCAGATACAAGACCGGGAAAACCAAAATGACGGTAAGTATTCATACACTGGTGACTTGTGAGTCACAGTGTATATTATGCCTGCCCTAGAGGAAAACCTTGGTTTGTGTTCTTATTTAATTACGATAATTTTTAATTTGATCATAATGTTGCATAATGTTTCAAAAATGTTTGACACGATCAATTACAAACTCATCAGAAAAGACTTTTTCTAAACTTCACCAAGACCTTTGGTGCCTAAAGCAAAATAAACAAGTTAAAAACAAAGATAACCACCCATTCTGTTTACTTGTGTGTCCTTCACTACAATAAACAATATGCAACATTACCTAAATGGTTATCGTAAAGTTACAAACCAAGTTTTTCTTTTAAATTGACAACTGTTATTGGTTATGCCATATTGCAGATCTTAGCAATATATATTTATTAACTAAAGTTAATTCACAATAATGAACTTATTCATTATAAATTGTTAGTGTTATAACCTGATTTTCAAGTTCCAGATTTCCACCAACCTACAGTAGCAACAAATACCTTCCCTTGCACTGCAGCACAGGGAAAATCTGGTGATATCTCATCAAGCCTCTGCAGGCATCTGCTGTAATATATATCCTTTTTTATTGTGTCACAAAGATGTCAACCAGTTACAGTAAAACCAGTAAAAGTACAAAGGTTATTTGTTATTCTCCAGCAGGCAGTTAAATTGTTCTATGCCACACAGAAAAAAGAGCAGCCCGGTGCATTTTTAATCATTGTAATAAGAGGTTGTTTACATCATAAAGCATTTCAGATTAGAGTATATTAACATCACTAAGCTGTCTGACTTTTCTATGTGTAAACAGTGGCATAAGAATTTGTCACAACTTGTCTTGTTACAGGCTTTTTGCAGACAATCCATTGTGTGCAGTTGTTAGTTCTTATTGTTTAGAGAAGTAATCTTATTTGAAAAGCTTCTTTTATGTTTTGTAAATTCTAAGAATGATTTTAGAAATCTTCCAAAGCAACTGTGAAAACTAGTACAAGAAGGCAATGCTTGTTTTTTGTATGTTGGCAATATTTCAATTTAGGCATTAGCACAACATTTGATAAATGTTTGGTAAGTTCTGGTTTAATATATAAGAAACAGATACCACATTTTTCCCTGTAAGTGTTAAAATGTTACAGCTTAGTTTGGGTGTGAATTTCAGTCTCTGGTTCATGTCCCCAAATCGTCCAGCACTATGTAAATATAAGATTTAATATACTCTTGCTGCAGCATAATGTGAAAAATATTGATAATGGGAAGTTATCTGACCATGAACACTTTAATTCTTTGCGTTTGTTATACATGTGGGTTGAAATAGTTACTAAAACAGACATAAATACAGGGTAGCAACCACAGGTCACAAAGGAAAAATATGTATTCCCCAATTGGTTGGTGGTGGTTGCTGGAGGTTGCCAATCAGTCTTTAGGCCTGTGTGACTGAGGCCTAATAAGCTTGCTTATTTTATTTTCTATGTAGCCTATGGTGCTCCTTGTTGTTACTTTTATTTAGTTAGTTAGTTTTCAGCATTTTTTATATTCTTTTTCTCAAAAACTCCCCAAGCAAACAAAACTAAAGATAACATATCCAGCTGTATTTTCTTAATAATACTTTTGTATGCATAACAGTAAACACAATACAAACATATGAACGTCTTTTATTTATGTCATTTTCCAAATGGCTACACTTGCCAAGAAGGAACACTTGTCCATATGTACTCTGCGTTTTATAGTGTAATGTTCCCTTACATAAATGCTGTTTCCCTTCTGGGTGTTTTATGATCCTTGCTCTCAGCTTTGACCTCACCCCTCCCCCCCGACTCCACAACATCCTCCCTTTCTCATTAGACTGGCATGTGATCAGCATTCCCATCAGCTGCTTTCTGAAGAAAGTATCGTGATTAATGTGAATTCATGTTCGAGCAGCATGCACGTGTTCACAGTGGGGAGAAATAGAAATTTCAATGGCTAATAGCAGCAGATGCTGAGCCTATTAGCCTGGTATCTGTAAGATTTCAGATTGTTATGTATTTCTACATGAATTTCAAAAATTGTTAAATGACATGTTTTGTTTAGCCAAAAGTCTCCAAACTGGATATGTTCAGCATGAAAAAAGCAGCAAAATTTAACATCTGTCATCATCAAATGACTGAAAAATGAAATCAATTTTAGTATATTTTGCCAATTATTTTTCTGTCATGGAGTTCATGGATTAATTGCCTAATTGTTCCAGCTCTACAACACTGATAAAAGAGGAATTAAATATATAATTTCAAGATGTTAAATCTTTCGCAATATAAATGTCATTCACACTAAATTTGCACCAAATCCATGATTTGACTGAAAGAATTAGGAGAAAAATGATCCGCCTTCTCATCTATAATGTAATTGTTTAAGTTCGCTTGATTATTGTGCAAATTTGTATCTACCACACAGTAGCTTAGAGTACATTTTCACCCCACGTGTCTGTTCCTCGCATGTCATACTTGATCTTAATTTGTAAACACAAGGGAGCCGCAGAACATGTGCATTAGTGGAAAAGGAGTCTGTCAGCCTTGAATCTGAGAGTGCACGTAAACAGCGGTTTCACAGATGGCTGTAACACATGAGGCTTTGTGGTGGAACCTAGAATATTCTAGTAACACATGTAGATGCTGTTTAGAAGTGGTGAGTCTTGATTTCCGCAGAGGATATTTTGCTACAGTATTAAAGTTTTTATTTTTTTATTTTTTTTTAAAAGCGCTTTCGCACATACAGGCGCACACACGTACAGAGAAACCCAGCTGACCGCAGAGTGACTGGTTCATCCACAGCCCGGTCAGGAAGGCTGATGCTCGCTGGTCTCTCCTCTTGCTGTCTGTTTAATAATTCAGCACACCTGAGCAGAAACACATTTGCCCTATCAGCTCCAGTTTGGCTAGCAGAGCGTGCAGATTGCGTTACAAGCTCCCAGTCTGCCTCTCTCTCTCTCTGTTGTTACCCACTCCCCCACCCCACCTCCCCTCCCCTGACCTCACTCGCTTCACTTCACGCCTCTGTCTCTGCCAGTAATAAAAAATAATGAAACATTTGTGTGGATCCCCCCTCCTCTTCTCCACCCCCTTTTATCTGTCCTCACTCGCTCTTTCGTCTCTTCTTCTCTCTCCTGAGTTTCTACCAAATCAGGTAGAGAAACCACCCATATGTTACACATAATGCGCTACTTTAATGTATTATCAAACTGACAAATTAATCATGAAATAATTATGTGCACTGATACCACTGATTTGCTGCAGGAAGTGGAAACAATTTCACACTCTTGCATTCAATTATATGATTCCACAGTAACATCGGTACATTTCTATCAGCAGTTCTCCACAAACAGGTGCAGCACCAACCAGACATTTAAAAGAAAATCCAGACATGTGTACATGCTGTACATATTGGTCCTGCTTGTAAGCATAACAAATTCCTGTAAGAAGTGATTTAAACGATGTCACTAGTTTTGTCAGCCTAAGCAGCTTGGTAGGTTGTCCCAGACTGTGAAGGCCTGGATGTTTCCCTTCCTCTAAACTCAGTCAGTCCGTCTCCTGATACGTCTCTGCCCTTTTTCTCTTTCATTTTCTTTCCCTTCAGGCTATTCAGGGATTTGGAATTGTTTTCACCTTCCTTTTTTAAATCTGCACTTCCCCAAATTCATCATAGAACTGCAAGCCTCAGCAGGTTAAGAGATGTTCAAAGGAAGGTTGAAATAAAACTATGCGAGTAACGTAGGAAAGTGAAGGAGGGCGGATATGGATATATGAAACATTTAACAAATCAAATGCAGGGCTATGTTGCAGTTTTAAAGGAAGATTTATGTTCTCTAGAAAATACATTGTTTCATAATTTACATGAACTTTTCCCATTCACGTTGTGGTCATTTAAAGACGACCTGTTATGGACATTTCACTTTGCAAAAATCACAGTTAAAATTAACCTATGCTGTACTGGGGCTCATTGCAGCCCAAGACCATTAGCTACATCTTCCTCTGATTGGCTGGCCTTCAAGGTTTTGAACAGTTTGTGAACAGGTGGTGCTTCTGTACACACAGCCAGAGCTATGTGCCCAAGATGACTATATTAAGGATATTCTGTCTTTATGACATAATACAGATCCGAAAGTAGAAAAGAAACACAAAGGAGCTTTGGGAGCCTGACATCTTTTTTGTTTGTTTAATATGAAAATCTACAGTTATGATAGTATAGGTTAAAGAAAATCAGGTCGAATCACATGTCCTCTCTGCATCAAGGCAACCAAAACCACTTTAAGGTTAAGGAAACTTGCTATTATATACATTTCATTCACACAATCTATTGACCTGGACTTCCACCAAGAACAGCTTCTGCTCTTTTGTAGGACACAGAGTAGAACCTGAGGCAAAGAAGACGTACCACTGATCCAGTTAATGCTTTTTTTAAGGAAAATCTTTACTGCACAGCCCTTGAAAGAATCAATTTGCCATTGTTTATGGACATATCTAGAGATTTTCTTGTTTGGAGTTAGCATAGTCTTTAAATTAAGAACAATATTTTTATGGCTGAAAGAAGCCTTTCTATTATTATATATATTGGTGTGTAGCTATGTGAGAAAAATGCTCCTGATAGATGTGAAGCAGAAAGGATGGCCAGAGACTGAGGTCCAGTCTGGTGATAGACTTGTGCTAAGTGGTAGGGCAGCAGGAGGCAGTGAATCTGAAGTAGGTGCCACAGCAGATGTATTGAAAGGTCCTGTTGTGCATCTAGCACACCTGAGCCATCCATGTGGTGCGTTGACTGCACTTCCCAGGGGATCGGTGGGCAGCTGTTTCTTCCTCTTTCAGTGGTGCCTTGCTGGCCCTACCTGTGGCTTTGCAGCAGCCTGTGTTCCCTTTGCTCTTGGTGGCTCATTCTCCAGGGAAATCACACTGCTGGCTCCTGGCCCATTAAGCAGACACTCCTGTGTATATGTGAGCATGTGCATTTATCAGGGCAGATGCTGGTCAGGCCTGCATTCCCCATCCCCAAAACGAAGTAATGAAACACAAACTGAATGAAAACTGAAAAGCAGTACTTTCGGTAAATGCTCTGGCTTTTCTCCCAACAGGGTCATTGATTCAACGCATGTACAAGCATTCAATCTGTTTTAGGCTGTTTTTCAATATAAAGTCATTACAAGCATTCATTAGTTTAGCCCATTTCTCTTTTTTGGTGGCTGTTTAACAAATCCATAGAAGTGTTTTGTCTTGTTTAGGACCCTGTTTAGGCCCTCACACCCCCAATCCAGTATCTGTTTTCTATGTCTGTACATCTTATGTAACAATCAGGATTTCTAGCAGACAAACAGTTTTTTTTTTTCAAAGCCTCCCTATTGTCAAAGCTGGATTATAATTTATCACTCAGTCATGAGCTACCACAGACACTCATCCTGCAGTCCAACATTGAAGGTCTGCTTGATTGTAGTTCTCCATTGTGTGGGAGAACAGGCGGGGGAAATGACATTTTGCAGTCTGGAGAGAGTTATTGCCTACTTTGGTTTTGCTATGCTCCTGTGGAGTGTTGTAGGGCATAAACACCTTGTTGCTGTTGTAATACTCAATAGTATTTACACACCTTTTAGCACAGATTATTATAATCTGCTTTATCAGTCATGCTTTCAGCCTGCCTTCCTCTAAGTCTACAGCTGTGTATGAAAACCATTAAAGGACAAAAATTATACTGAATTTTCTCACTTCTCCGTAAGGCTTTCTGACAGACTGTTCTGCCAAGATGTTATCGTTTTCAGATCCCACAATCTAACCTCTGCAATTTCAGTTCGCAAAGACATACTCTTTTTCCTTATCTATATTTGATAATAATCAACCCCGACTCTTTAACAGTTTACAGTAAGAGAATGCTGCAAAGGATTTGTCCGTGTGCTGAAGAGTGTGTATTTAACACAAAAAAGTGGGGCTTATCGTTTCTACATCATCAGCGTGACATTTTTTTACCCTCAAAAAATAATAAAAATTGCATGACACATTTTTAATGACTAAATTGCAAAAGTATGGCTTTTGTAGCAAATGTGATACAAATTAAATCTTGTGTACGTGGATTCAAATTTGATAGATTATTATATATTTTTTCTAAAGGCTCAATAAACACTCCATTTTGAAAAGAATAAAGATTTCTGGTTATTTCAGGGTTCAGGTTTTAAAGGGTTAACATTGCTGGTAAATGGACTGGTTCGTATTTCTTATATAGCACGTTTCTGCTCTGCTTGAGGCCTTAAAGCGCTTTATTCAAAATTCACACACACATTTATACAAGCACTTTTCTTTCTAAGTGCTTTCTATCTAACATTCACACTCTGTGAAGTGTATCAGGAGCATGTATCTTGCCCAAGGATACTTTGGCACCACACCAGAGCAGCCAGGGATTGAACCGCCAACCTTTGGTTCAGTAAATGACCCGCCCTACTTCCCAGCCACCCCAGGAAAGGGGATGAGTAGCGAGGAAATTCTTGTTGTTATTAGATTCACCCACCTTGCAAGGTAATACAAAGCTCCATCTTCCTGAAGGTGTTTTGTCTGCGATATGTAAGCGCACACAGGCTTTCCTTTAATAACATACCTGTTGTTACAAACTAACCTCAGCCCACTTTATGCAGTGGCAGCAGTTTTGAGTCAAACAACAAAGTGCTGATGGCAGGGGTGCCTTTCTGCCTGCAGCACCTAAGTGCTAATGTATATTACACACCAAGTCCCTGAAGGACCTGCCAGTGGAAAGTCAGTGTTTTTAATTACAGGATTGCTGCTGGGGTAAGAAAGAAGAGAACTGAAAAGTTATAAGAACACCTGAAGAAAAGTAAAATTGTATCTTAATTATCCTAAATGTGTGCTTTTATTTATTTTGAGTTTCTGTGATTTTAGTTTTATGAATTAAATTTTCTTTCTGTGTTTGACTTTAATACTACCCCTGCTGTTTGTCTGTTGTTTTCAATAAGTAAAAATTGAACCTTAAAGAAGGGTACAGTGGTTCTGAACTGTCTCTCTGACTAACAACATAATGTATATCAGGTGCACACAGACCAGACCACTATAAGTAAAATCACTGCTTAGATAATACATGTGTAGTTATACACATATGAGTCCTTTCAGGGTTTAGGTCTACACTGACATGCAGATGATGAGAAATGCTCTCTGCCACACACCGAAGGGCACAGTGAGTAGAAAACGTATTTACATACCCTAGACAACCGACAAAGTGTGCAAATAATTAACATATAGTGGGAGATATGACAGCGATGAATGGGGTTTGTTCTCAGCTGCTCCCTCGAGCAACCTGCAGAGGCCAAGATGTGGATCTTTGATTAAAGCACAGCGAGCCTGAAAGTTGAGAGGTTCCCTGCCGCGAGGATTAAGTTGAGCGAGAGGTGAAGCTGTAGATTACATGTCAGCCATATTGAGACAGAGCGTACACACACAGGGAAAATATAACAAACGCATTATGAAGAAACTGAAGTGTTGAACGAACAACAGTGCAGTTTAGATTTACTTTATTAATGTTGCGAATAACAGAACACGAAACGAGGAACTAATGACTATTTTTATCATCTCTTTATCTACTACTCTTTTTGTCAATTAATAATCGATATAACATCTAATCCTGCAGCTGCAAAAAAAAATGAAAACACTGAGCAGAGTTTCCAAGGATCCACAGTCACATCTTGAAGTGGCTTGTGTGAGCAAATGCCCAGAAACAAAAGAAATGATTGATTGATTTTTTTCTGATTAAAATTGCTGCTGGCGATGATTCAGTTGTGTTCGCCAAATAAAAATGTGCAATCAAAAGCAAAGAAAACATGACGAATTATATAAAGTTCCCATTAAGCTCTGTGGTAAATCAATGGCAGATCAATTTATACTGAAATCAGTTGCATTTTTTTTTTTTTTACTTCTAAGGCTTATCCAGTCTTTAACCCTTGGACCTCCCAAGGGTTAAAATACAGAATATTTATTTCTGGTAAGGAAGCAAAGACATTTTCAAACAATAACCAAATGTGGAAGGAAATTAAACTTTGCCCACTTGTCATTCTTTTACAGATTTCTCATATGGTGGAAGTCAAAATCATTGGCTGCTTCGTTGTTTTGTTGTTTTGAATGGTGTACATGTCAAATTATGTCAGCTAGCAACACTAAAAAGTTCATATCACGATGGATCAAACACTAGTCCGCCGCAGTATAATTAGCCTGTTCCTAATACTGTGTCGGTTCCATTCATGTCGTGACTTCTCTGCGCTATCTCACAATGAGAAGTCAATAGATCCATTGGGTCTTGAGAGTGGCAGAGGCTTGTATAGGAACATGGGCTGTGGGCAGTTTGCAGAAGGGATCAATAACTGTGGTTTAGCATATGACGACCACTTTTATCCACTGACAGGTAAGGTATATATAATCAGATATTGAGATATGATATGATATGATATGATATGAGAAACTGAGTGCTTCTCGTGAGGTAATCAGGGGCTTCCAAAGTGATAAGCCTGCTAATTGCATTTCCGAGTGTGAGCACTTGCTCTGTTGTTTATCTAAAGGAAATTAGAAGATAATTATATTTGTAAGACCTGCTTGGACTTGCTCTGCCTGTGTCTCTCCAGCTCTACCTCTCTCACGCTGCTCCTCTCTGCAAACAGTACATTATTAATGCTGGAAAGCGGGCCTCAAACAAATCACATACTGTCGCGTCAGACAGAACATTATTCATTTGATGTCAGCCACTTGTCAGGATGATTTGATTAAAAGTCTGGATTATGAATTCAGCATCTGCTGTCACTTCCCCGTGTGGGCCTCGTGCTTTTAAGTTCTCCATCTTGTGTAGTGTCCATTTGCTACAGCAAATTTAATAACCCCTGTTGAAGAAATATATTAGAGGCCGTGACTGATAACCACGAACCACTTAAGGTTCTCCCTACAGCACATCATTATTTCATCATACATTTTGAAACCAATGCTGAGCTTGAGAGCTTAAAAAACGTAATCATGGAAGAGACGCTTGTGTGAAAAAGCTAAAGCTAAGAGCTGCCTGCTCACGTAACTGTGTGACACTGTTTCTAAATTAGCCCAGACATACTGTAACCTTTTTCTACGTGGCTCTTACTGATTCCCCTGCAGTAAGCTATTAGCTAAAGGTCAATAAATCGGCGAAACCAGATTTTCATTAGAGTGTTGAAATAGGACTTATTATGCTCATTTTTAGCTCCATAATTTCAGTCTTGAACTTTACTGCAGTTGTTCTGATGTTTAAAACAATATTTTGCTGTGCCTCGGTGTTGCCCTCCTGTTTATCAAATGCCTGCAACAAGCCCTTTTAGGTCTGTTTCCCCTCCCCTTATGCCAACGTTATTCTGATTGCATACCACTCTAAAACAGAAGGTTTGAACAGCAGGTGGGTGGATCTGTGTTCATAACCAGTCTGCATGTGATGACAGTATTCAGGATTTCTGCTCTCACTGACATCATACAGGGCCAAGAGTGGGAGCAGTCGAAAGCTCGAGCTTTTTTTGCTCACATTAATTACGTGTGATTGAAATTTTGACTGTGTCGCTATGATCATCCACCATAGTAACAGTATACGGATGACAGATAAAAAAGAAAAGTACACTATCTCAGCTTTAATGAAACATGTAACCGTTCTTGCTGAGTACTGAGATTTGTCAACATCATTTTTGGCAACATCATAATTTCTTTTTGTCCTAGAGAATCTCAAACATTTAAAAGGAACTATTAAAATTAAGCAAATATACAGCTCTCCTATTGTCATCAGGTGCAAGGGCCTAAATTGTGAAAGTTAGGGTGTCAAAATATAAAACTTTCACTTCACTACTATTATGACCAGGATATTTCTTATGATAATATTTCCAAATCTGTATCTGACATTAGTATGATGGGCTTAATATTGTAATTTCATTCATAAAATGTCAAGTTGTTGGGTATTAGGGTATAATATAATAATTTGTTTTCTTCTAATTAAAGCTTCTTTGCTTTTTATGTCCTTATTTTGTATCAAAGTCTTTAAGCACGTTGCCTGCTGGAGTTTATTATGTTTTACAACCCACCCAGCTTGTGAGCAACAAGCTCAATTTTAAGGTAGTGCGATGGTTTATTAGGAAAATAATTAAATTACTAGATATCCAGTGTTAAAAATCAAGGGATAAAACTTAAGGTAAAACAGCGGGGAGGTGATAATGAGCCAACCCAGGCATGTCTTTATCCACACCTTGTCAGGTGTGAACAATTACCAACCTAAAGACCCTTGTTCTGTCACTTCAAGGGCAATTACTGCTGACGATGGGCATAAAGTTAGACCAAATTAAACTATCTATGATTCGGTACTTTCTATCCTAAAGAAAGTCTTTGGTTGTGCAAGTTCAGTAAACACTGTGCATATAATTATATAGAGGTGGTGTTCCCAATTTAGCTGAAATTTCTCATTTGAGAATAATTTTTGTCACCCAGCTACTGTTTTGTTTTTAATACGTGAGACATTTTTGTAACCTTTCTGTGTAATAGCATCTTTACTAACTCAATCTATATCTAATCAATCCTTTATTCAAAAGTTTAAGCTGCATTTGAGTGCAAACATGCATTAGAGAAGCTTGGGTCATGTGTTTTCTGTGATACAATGATGTGACAGTGAAGGTCGCTTGGTAAAATGGGTCACGGCTGGATACTAGAATAATTACCTGTCATTGGCCAAGCTGTCCTTGAGCAGGAAATTAATATTTCTCTATTATGTACGGGGCTAGCTGCTGTGTCCTTCAGATTTAATAAATGCCATCATGACGGTACGGACCCACGCAGGAAACACTCATATACCGTTCATTAACAAATGCATGCAAACACATTCACATCAAGTGCATCCAAAAACCTTCAGCAAGAGAATTCTCCTATTAATAAATAAGAAGTGCGACAAAATACGTCGTTGTTCTCCGAGCGTCGGTGATTGCCTTCAATAGATCAGCCTTGAAAGTGCAGAGCAGCTGTCTTTGTCAACTGATCCACACCAGGGACTGCACTGCAGCACAAAAACACAAAAACACCCAGCCTGTAAAGAAATACAGTAATATTTCATCCATTCATTGAATAGATTGGTCCCATGGCTGTCTTCTGATCCCAAAGTTTTCTTTATTTCCTGTGCCTTAAACTGTTTTTGTAGTCAGCAGAGGATTTGGAAGCAGGAATATAGGCAAGGCGACCAAAAAGCATATTTTGGCATAGAATTTGTAAGCCTTTAACACCATTTGACATTATGTCGTCTTACAGCTATCCTAAACAATTATAATTTTAAATATATGTTAAACTACACTAACAAGAAAAAGGAGCCTATAATCAAAAGCATGTGTTTGCAGTAAATCAAGCCGCTAATGTGGCAACAACAGCGAGTTCAAGCCAAAGTGGCCTTTTAAAATCACAAATTGGGCCCTTGAAAGTAATAATCCGTGAAGTCCTATGTGTGTTTTTCCTTAATGGCAGTTTGACCATCTGTGCAGTGTTTTGCTTTATTGTTTTGGGTCTTTGCACGTGTAGGGAAAAAAAGGCACATAACACATACTGCAAACTGTGCTTCCCAGCATGCACGGCGGATGTGTTGACTTTTATTGATTAATATATCTGCAAAAATGCAGCAGGAGTCATTCGGTGGGTGCTGCGCATCTGGTGTGAAATGCTTATAGCGAGAGACAAGCTAAGCGTTTACATCTGGAGTCTGACAGCTATCTGAATTTTAACATTATACAATCTAAATTAAGTACTTGGAGAAACTGTAACTCAGGTGTCTCTTTCTTCTCGCCCCTCTCTTCTTCCAGGCTCCCCAGCTCGGCACACTGATGGGTGTTTATTTGCCATGCATCCAAAACATCTTCGGAGTCATCCTGTTCCTCAGGATGACCTGGTTGGTGGGAATCGGAGGTGTCATTGGGACTTTCATCATCGTTTTCATGTGCTGTACCACAGTGAGTGCTGTACATTCTTATAAAGTTTAGCCCAGGTTCATAGTGAAAATCAGAATTTCACACATTATGTAAAGTGCAGCATTTGTGGAGCGCAGCATATTGTAGAGTGGAAGGTAGCAGATGTGCACTCATAATATATTTTTCAGCAGTGTAAGATTGTTATCACCATTATTGGCTCTGGTGAGAACGGCAAAGATTAAGGACCTTGCACAGAATATGGTTGGAGGAACAGAGGGTATAAATATATTTTTAATGTTTCAGTAATTTCTGTTTTTTGATTAGTGAGCAGTAGTTTTCCATTAATGTGATGCCATACTTTGAATTGCAAGTATTTAATTCTCTGCATTAGCCAAAACGGCTTTCTTTTTTATTTCATCCGAAAATACTTCGCCAAAGGTAGAACTGGTCATACAGCTGTTGTTTAGTCTCTAAATAGCATTAATCTCCTTAGTAAGCAGAGTCAGGCTACACAAAGATATCCCCTTTATTTTAAGGATAAGAGCTTTGCTGTAATGTGTTTGAACAACTCAAACATTGACATTGTTTTGTTGTTTTTGGTTAAGTTTGGTTTTATGTCCAATAGAAAACTTTGTCAGTCTGGTCAGGTACAACATCCTCCTCTCTGGTCGCTATCGTAACGTAACCCAGGGAAAACGATTTAATGATAAAAACCCTGAAAACCTTAAATTTCACAGCTGAGCCTCAAATCAGGCGGCCCGGTACCAAACGACTCACGGACCGGTACTGGTCCGTGGCCCAGGGGTTGGGAACCGCTATAATAGTTGTAGACATTTCCCTCTTAACAATGTGGCATTCAAAAGTAATAATAAAGTGACAAACTGGCAAAGTATTCATTTTTTTAGGTTTTTAAACTCTGATCTTCTATAACATAGCATTAAAGGAAACCGGAGTGCTGAAGATGATTGTATACCAAATTTGTTCCATATTCTGAGCAGCGACGTTTCACTTGAGGGTGGCAGGTTTATAGTTGAGGACACAGGCATTGGCAAGGTTTTGACCGAAGATCCTCAATTTTTTTTTTTACATCTTGCCAAGCCTGAAAAGTGCAGAGAATTACATGCTTAGGTTCCTGATACTAAGGACATTTATCTTAAAATTTCACGGAGGTTTAAGATGTACTAAATGAAACCTCTTCTTCGGTATCTTTTTGATGATCAGATATGGTTTTTTGTATTATCACTCATTTTGAGAAGCTTAATTTGCTAAAAAACACAAATAGTGTAGCGTTTTGTAGTTTCTAGTTTTTGAGACATAGAAGAAGCTACTTTTGGCTGCTCCATTATTTACAAGGGGTCTCCACAGTGGGTAGCTCCGCATGTTTGCTTTGGCAGATTTTTACAGCAGAGGCCCTTCCTGACTCAACCCCCAAAGGATTTGTGTCTCCTCCCAGGACTCATCTAGGGATCTTTGTCGTTTATTAGATGAATGAAAGCCGCTGTTTGTGAGACATAGTATCTATTTTTATTTGCCAGAATGGCATCATTGACCCTGCACCAAATCCAACAAAGTAGGATTAAGTGAAATTTCAAGAGAGGCGGTTTTAATCATCTTATTTTAGCTCATGGATCATTCACATAAAATTTCTTAAAAGGCTATCCTTAAAAATTTTGCGCCGAACCCGGTTCCTTTTGTGCTGTATTAAGAACCAACTGCCTCTCTGTCGATGATCTGTTCATATTGCACACACCCCACACGTTCAGTCTGTAAAAAAAGAACAACATGACACACTGTGATGCTCCCTGGTTCCCTTTAATGTCAGTGCCACAGAGCTGTAGTCATGTGTCAGAGTGACTTTGGTCTGACACCCTGCCGCTGCACTGAGACTCGCATTACATAAGACTCTGTCCCACAGGATCGAAGTCGCCGCTGTCAGTGGTCTGGCTGGCTGCTACAAGATGATCGTGTTTGACTTGTTTGATGCATTTGATTGTCAGAGAGCATATACTTGGCCTCTTCACTCGAAAGCTTAACATCTCTGTTCTGAAGGATGTTGACTTAATTTACCGGCTCTGTTAAAAACTCGACAATGTCCCGCATGAGAGCTTCCTGTCAGACAACACAGGCGCGTCCAGTTTGAATATGGCTCTTCAGTGGATTGCCTTGCTAATTTTATTGTACATGACAGTTTAATTAAAACCTTGTGGTCTATAAGCTGTAAGAGTCGTGTGTCGTTTCTCTGATTTGCATTTTGGGTTATGGACTTTGTGTTGGTTTTTCTACGAGTTTGTGCAACCTAGATTCTCCTCCAGCTGAGGATATTTATAGAACGACCCCCTCAAATCCCAAACAGTGCCTGTACAGACACATGCTGCGGCCCCGTCATTTTTCTGTGTGACAATATAGAGGGTATACTGAATGAAACAACATATTGATAGAACATAATATGTAATTCAATGTTTGAGCCTAATATCTTAGTAATTACCTCTAAAATATAGATACTGAATCTCATCAGCCTATTATTTTTTTCCATCAGCATCATAAAAAAAAGAATTAATTATTGAAAAGGAAAAAAAAAGATTTTATGTGATGTCTGAAAAAACTCAGTTTTATGGTGGAAAAAATAGCAGGAGAGAAAAAAAAAGGCTTGGAGATCAAAGCTGGTTCAGACTTAGCTTGACAGGAAGTCGTACAAACACATTTGCAATTCCTATGCATCCTTTTTTTTATGCTTTAACACACACACACAAACACACACACGAATCAGTGCTAAAAAGTTCCTTACATGCATTTACCAGAATAAATGTTTAAACCCTGAAAAACATCGCTCTATAATTTCGTCTCACTGTTTAATATCGCACACACACACTTCTTATCACTCACACTGAGCTCATTGCAGAGCCCTGGGGCGATAAGCCCAAGCGTGAACGGTGTGTGAGAAACCCCCACCTCTCTCCTCCTGAGCTCCTTACATAACCACCGAGGCCTTCAGGGGCTGTCAGCAGTGAGCGTGTGTGTGTGTGTATGTGCATGCACGTACGTGTATGCAGCGATGCCCACCTGAGTGAAATCCACAGGACTCAAAGTGCAAAGGAATCTCGCATGTTGTAGAGCTTAATAATGTACAGCAGGACCCCATGTTTTATTCACTCGATGGGATGTCAGTGACGGTGCACTTTTCATTAGATGCTTAATCACAGCCGCACATATCTGCAGCTGTCGAACACTTGCGCCAGTATTTTTCTGTCACATCTCAACAGAACTTTAACGAGGCGCAGTGCTCAAACATTCAGGGAATCGTTATATAAAGAACGCGTCTCCGCGTGGAACGGCTCTGACACATTAAACCATTAACCGTGAAATTATACACGCAAGCCACCATTTTAAAAATCAGTGCTTTGCTGCAGACAGCGTTCTCCAAACAGTCACATTCAAACGGAGTGTACATCGTAACGGTATATGAGTCTTTTTACCCCACATAATGAATACAGGCTCTTCCCACATTAAAATGAGCTTTAATATTCTAGATGGAAAGTCATCTGTTATTTGGCCTTCCTCATTACTTCCAGGTCTTGAATCCAAATGGTGTGAGGGGAAGGTTAGATGCCCTCTGTCGTGACTCATTTAAACGCTTAGGATGCCTTTCTCGCTCATCTCATATTCTACTCTCTTCTCTTTCGCTTCTTCAATTTCTCCAAGCCTTTTCTTTTTTTCCATTTTGCTTTCTTTATTATTATTTCCTTTCACCTCCTCCTTCTTCCTTTGATTCTATTTTCTCTCTCTCTCTCTCTCTCTCATTCTTTCTACCTATCATCCAGTTTTTGTCCTTTTTCTGCCACCTCTGTTCTTGTCTCACGACATAACATAGCAACATCTCGTCCTCTTACTTATAGTTTCCATTCTCACCGTCACTCTGAAAGTGAAAATCACCTCACTCACTGTCATTTTACATAGGTGCCTTCCATAGAATACCATCCAGTGAGATTTCAAGTGATAAGCAACATCCTGAAACTACTGTACTTTTTTTTTTTGTCAACTGATGAAGTTGTATCTCAAAAAAACCCCCAATCCTGTATTTGTGTGATGACGCATGCTAATGAAGCACGCTCTGAGGGCAATGCAAAAGCTCCAATCCTGTCGAAACCAATTTCCGCTCAACTGTAAGGTCGAATAAAGGCCAATTCAGAATTTGTCTGTAGCTTTGGGAACAAACAGACCAAAAGTGTCCTTTGGAGTTATCGTTGGGGAGTGTGTCAGCTGGCAGGCTTTTCTTAAAAATTAGTTTTTTCACCAAATAAATTCCTTTGGCTCATCTGTAATCACGATGGCTGAGCAATTATTCAGGCTTTGCTACCGTTGCGATTACATTTTGAAGCAAAACATCCCCTTTGTGCAAAATGTAAGCTGTGTGCTGTTGTATCTCATGTGGATGAGACAGATGGTGGGGCGGTCTAATCTGGCCTTTCTACTGGCATGCTTAGAGCCTAAAGGGCCTGTGGGTACATGTGAGCTTGGAGGCACTGACTCCAGGATTCATGGAGAAAGAGACAGTTATAAACCAGAGAATGTTCACTAGCGCAAACTCTTAAACCATCACAGTTTTAGGTTACCAGCCTGAAAGTGGGACGATAAAACAGGCCACAGGCTCTGGGTCAGTGGGAAGAAGGATGTTGCACATCCTGCTTGCTAAAACTGGGTTTTTTTTAGTGCCAGTCTGCAAATGTTCTACAAATACAGACATGATTTGGTCATTAAGTGATTGAACCACAGAAAAATCAGTGTTAGATTTAGTTGTTGGACCTCTAGGATCTGCTTTTGATGCTGTGGTCCATTTGGGTCTGCAGGTGAGATCATTGGAGTTGAAAGCCAGTTTTACAAGACAGATAATATGTTTTCTGCATTTGTGGCAGTTTCTCATGCATTAATTTTTTTTATTAGTGTCCCTGTCTGCAGTGATGTCCAGCAGGTCATTTAATTAAAAGTGATAAAATGGTATTTCACAGCAATGACAACAGCATCGTCTGCTGCTCATGTGTTGTCACTTATGGTGCTTCAGTCAAACAAAAATACATATAACATTATTTGCACATCAGCAATTAATCATAGATTAAAGATGAAATAATGAATCTAACTGGAGACAAAAAAGGGAGTTTTAAAAAGTGATAGTTGTTACTTTATGCTGTCAGCAGCTGGTTGTAGACAAATTCAATAATGAATGGTTTCCATATATCGATACAGTTTTAACTGACACACAGATAAACCTACAATAATTGGTTGCTTGACCTAATCGCCCTCATTCATTTCCACTCCTTGTGCCTGACAGATTTTCAGCTCCGAATTCTTGTTAAATTGAAAACAGTGCATTTGACTTCACACAGACAAAAGTGGGCTTCTAATTTCAAGCCAGTTACCTACTGATATTGCCAGCTGAAATCACAGCTGTCACTAACATGCTCAGTTTGTCAGCTTTAGTTTTCTAATTATATTTCTCTCCATGTGCACTGGTTCACACAAACAGCTTTGATAAAGTCCTAAATAGGCACTTGCGTAAATTATTTTGTGCTAAATAACTGGATCTAAACCGCTATGTCCCAGGAAATAGTCAGAACTCTTACAATGCTACTCCTTCAGACTGAACTTAAAGAGCAGTATTGTTTGGTTTGTTAATGATTTATATGTACAGTATGGAATGGCAAAATTAAGATTCTGCTATTAGCAGAAATTATAGCACAGTACTTCTTTGCAATTTTGCACTTGTGCTTTTTGGGGTTTGGAATGGAAAAATATAGACCACCTTCCAAACTCATAGTAACTGAAAATCACTCGTTAAGATTTGGTTAAGTGTCAATATTAAACAGAGCATGTGTTTTAAAGATAAAGTCAAAAGTTGAGGAGGGATATATTGTATAATTTACCTTTAACTCATAACATTATTAAAATACATACAATGCAGAGCAAAGCATTAGTAATGCGCAGTACATTAATCCTGTTTGACTGTACTGCTACCAGTGCAAACCAGACGAGTGCATTGCTGGCTTTTCTGCACAGTTGCATGGAGATTCGGCGATTGGGTATGCGACTGACTACCTCTGAGTGGCTGCTGCCCACATCAGATAAAACACTTAAACAATTACTGTCTTATCTGCTGTGGTGGGAGAAGGGTTTCTGGCCTCATTATGACCAGATTAGAGTGAGAAACAGAGCCCAACTCACTGTTCACTCCTGATCATCAGTCCACTGGGCCCTCAGGTGACACTAACCACATTAAAGTCTTTGCAGAGACAGATACAATAACAGTTAAACATAACCACATGGTCTCCCGTGGCTGGAAATCCTCACTCCAATGTAGCCGAAACATAAACTTAAGTTAAAGATCTTTTGAAAATGTAGTGGAAAAACACCACAGAAAAAAACAAATCAATATATAATAATAAGTAATCGTTCTGTAAAATGTTGTATTTGTTAACCACTGTTTTCATCAGTAATAGAATTTACTGTTGTCATTTTATACCTTGAAGGTTATTACTAATACTGCATACAAGCACAGATTGAATAATAATAATATGGTATATAAAAATTTACATTCAAAACTCAACTAATAACGTAATAAAATAGAACATCTAAAAGCCCCCAAAAATAGGAGAAAGTAAGAAAGGTTTTAGGCAGCCAGTTCTTACATTTCGTCTCCGTGCTTCTCTTTCTGTCTCTGCCTCTCCCTTTCATGTGCAGACAACGTGAAAAGACACTCAGAAATTCAACAATAGCAACTAAAAGAATAATGAAATCTTAATGCTGTCTTTGTACTGTCAAACACACTCTCTCGCTCTCTTTCCCAGTCACTCTCAACGCTTTTCACTTTGTCATTTTTTATTTCTTCTGAACCATTCTTCCCCTCTCTGCATACATCTCTGCTTCTCGTCCTTTGCGGGCCAGTCGGGACTCACACTGTGCGTTGCAGGGAACCGCGATAGCCGTGAGCTTGGCTTTACCGTGCCCTTACATATCTCAACTCGACAGAGTTCCATAAGAGTTGTCGTTGGATGTCTGAATGTGCTCTGACAGCTGTTGACAGGCCCTGTGGCATTATTATTTAACTAATCAACGAGCAGGCAGTTTTAGCATTTAACGTGCCTGTCCGTTCTTTAATTCTATGCTGGGAAAATTTATTGGTACCCGAAGGAAATAAAAATATCAAATTTTGCTTAAAAAGAATCTGATAAAATGTGAATTATTAAAACAGTATACGATTTTTAGCAGTGCCAGTGGCTCTAACGAAGGCAATGTCAGGCAGTCTAATTCTTTGGGGGTTTCCAGCCCAGAAATGGCCTTTGGAGTTAATTATACACATAAGCATGAGTGCTCCACTTTCAGAAGGGCCAATAAGTCTCTGTTCTGTTATCTGAGAGAAATATGTGAATTCTTCCTGTTTGTTTCTGGTCATTTGATTAACAACATGTCTGTAGTGTGGGAATAAATACAACTCCAATTACAAAACTGGAGTTGAAAAAATATTAGCATATTGCTTTTGATTTCTTTTCGGCTATGCTGACAGCCTCTAGGAATGCGCTAAAAAGTCTTCAATGTGGGAAAAACTCTACTCTGTCTTTGGTATACACAGAAAAGCCTCATTAATTATTGGGTATGGACTTCCATTACATTTTTTTTATTTCAGATATCCATGCTAGCAAGAGGATAAACTAATGACTGGATGGATCAGGATTAACTAACTTTCCATCCTGCACTATTGTGATTTGGGTGCCTCAGTGCAGAATGGAAGCTTGGAGTGAAATGTATTGAAGGGGGTTTGAAAATGTGTTTCACACTTTGGTACACTGTGTTCAAGTGAAGTTGTTCCGATGACTTTGACTGCTCAAGATTTAACATCAAGTCGTATAATTCGGATGTCTGATACTTTGATTTATGACTAAGTTCCTGCCAAATAACCGATGTCCCTTTAGTCCGACCTGTCCTTTGAGTTTGGCGCTGATCATTGCATGTTTATCTAATTTGGATTCTGAACTAGCTGCTTCTGTTTTTTCAGCTAACTTTATTTACATGTGCAGATTTGTGATTGTAAGCATTAAACTGCACCAGACTTGATGATTTGAATTGCCATGACGCCATATTCATTGAGGTTTAGTTAACAATTTAGGAAAATAATAAATGGTATTCTTTAGAGTTGAAAAGATCGAAAACTTGTGAGCGTAATTTGCAAATTTGATCTAATTTCTTCTTTTCCTGCTCCTCTGTCCTTCTCTGTGTAGACCATGCTGACTGCCATCTCTATGAGTGCCATCGCTACCAATGGAGTAGTGCCAGGTGGGTGAGCAGACGCTGGCACCACACAGTCATCGCTGTTTGAGTCTGTCCGCTTCTAAATTTCTCTTTTCGCTGATTGCTTTTGGCACAGTACACCCAGCGCAGCTTGATATTTCCAGAAACATTAAAAGCTTTAGTCTGGGATCTTGTGCACTTTAGCTTCTTGTCACGCAACATTATTTACACAAAATAAAGCAGCAGCCAAATACTTGTCATGACGATCTGCATCGGCAAGTTCGATTCTGTACACAGACACATGAACGTGCATATGCAGGCTAGCTACACTTTATAAGTGAGTTTACATAGTAATGATGGCCTGTGTCTTACCAGTTGGTGTGCATCCAGCAGGGGTCAGAGCAAATTACAGGCTTGTAGAGAAGTGTGGAACTGTATGCCAATTATAACTGTCTCTGTTATAACTGGTCCCGACCCTTATGCTGCTCCAAAGTGCTGATTAAGGTCTATTTATTTATGTTCAGTTAATTTATTTGCACACTGCTATACACAAATGCACAAGCAGTGTGATAAGATGCAATAATGATAAAAGCTTTTCTAGCAAATTCAGCATAGCCAAAATAACAACTGTCACACAACAGTCTACCAAAATAAAAGTGAAGATTTAAAAATAAAAAAGTATTGCAGTATTCTATCATTAAATTATGTATGGAAAACTTTTTTCAATTTTAAATACATTTGCTAGACATTTACTGGTGTACAAAATGGACCGTTTTTGTAAACATTGCTCTCGTTCTTTGTTGTCAATTTTCTTTTATTTGATTGTGTAAAATGTTAGTCATTACAAAAAAGACAAAATTGAAGTAAAGGTCTGCACTCAACACAGTGACATGTTAATGTCAAAACGAATTAATAGATACAAAAATCTGTGTGTGATTCAGCATGACATCTCATTGTTTAGACTTCTCACAGACAAAGTTACCCATTAAATGAGTACTTCAGAGTGATTTTGTGCTGATTGTGTAGCTGGAGGCTCCTACTACATGATCTCCCGTTCGCTGGGCCCTGAGTTTGGGGGAGCGGTCGGAATCTGTTTCTACCTGGGGACCACGTACGCTGGAGCCATGTACATCCTCGGAGCTATTGAGCTCCTCTTGGTGAGAATGATTCCCACTTTGTGTTCATTCTCTCTGATTCTGTTAATGTCATCATCACACAGTAATATAACTAACTGTGTTTTCATTAGTATAGCAGTTTATTAGTATTTTATTTAATGCCATCATTAATATTAGGAGCTACAATATTAAGGAATAACTGATAAATAAAGATATGAACTCGTATTTTTGCGAGGGTAAAGTTAAGAAATATTTCGACTATTTTCATGCCAGAATTTCTTTGTACACTCTGACCATCCATGTGGTTAAAAAACAATAATAATGATAATAAAGGCCTGGCCATGTTGTCCTGATCTCTCTCTTGTAACAGCTTCACCTCTTTCTTCACCTGTAGAGAGATTTGGGAGGTCTGCTTCAAACACATTCTCACTACCACAAATACTAACTCTGGTTTAGGAAAGGTTGCAGGAAGCAGAAAACATGACACCTCCTTGCTTGCCGTGAATCCTGTTACCTTCACTATTCTCACACGGGCTCGACTGAGTATCGTATGTGCCGGGCAGCTGAGGGGTTAAAAACCAGTTAATATCGGGGCTTTCTCACATGCATTTTATTTTTTTTGAGTTTTCCTCTTTATGCGAGTGAAAGAGAAAAGCGTCTAACTTCCTGTCTATTTAAAATTACATCCACTTCAAGCTTATTCATCCGTGATGTCGCAAGACCACAATGACCTAAAAGAAAAATGATGTGAGCTGCCAGGTTAGTAGAGGATGACCACTCAAATCACACCTTTTCTTCCCTGCAGTGAACCCTCCAACGTCACATTTTGACAATTTTGACCAAGGTGATAACGCTGTCAGACCCACAACTCTGAGGGGAATATTGTTGTGCCCCAATGGCAAAATATTACCCTTTAGATTCAATTATAGTGGTAATACATAAAAGATTTTTGCACCATGTTGTTCTGGTCCAAGCAAATTTGAAGCCAACATTGGAAACGTTTCAATGATTAAAGGCAAGGAGCCAAACAAAACAGCTAGCACAGAGGTATTTAAAAATCAATCACTAATGTGTGCAGGGAATCTGTCCTTGTTTCTTTCTTTTCTTTGTTTTACCAGTTAACAATAAACATTTTCCAGTTCTAATTTACAATTTTGCTTTTACATGATTGTTCAGTGTTGTTATGCAACTTTTTTTTTTTTTTTTTTTACCCTTTTCC
>VUQR01008171.1:6074-17523 GCA_015108515.1 Hemichromis elongatus | reverse complement strand
AAAAAAATGGGGGGGGGGGGGGGGGGTTCCAACTGGTCAGACCCACATCAGTGAAACTTCTGATATCCCTGAAATCCAATGACTGCAAAGCAAAATAAAAGAAAAAAAAATGCAAATACAAAGCGGAGCATTTGCATGCTCTTCTCCTTTGGTTGATTTTCATCATCACTTTGCTTTGAAGCTATTTTCTTCTCGCAGTGTGTGCTCTTCAATGTGAATTCTGATTAGTTTTTGAAATGGCGGAATCTTTCATCTCAATCTTTCACTCCTCCTGTTTCTCGTCCTCCTCCTCTGCCTTTCATTCCACACTCCTTCCACTGCAGTGCCTCCATGTTGCATGGAATATTGGGTAATTATGCAAATACTGCATTAGTAAGGGATGAAGACACTGCCTGAGTAACAGGATCATTCCTTGAAACAGCTCTCCTCACTTTGGTCCGATGTTATCAACTGTGTTTTTTTTATTGTTATTAATATTATTCTGGATGCCTCTAATGGATATAGAGTTTGATTGTGTCTGGAGGTTAATTCTGTCTTCACGGTCAAAGCTGGCTTAGTTTCCATTGTAAAATAACAATCCTTGCAGAATTGTAAGGAGCGGATCTTGAGGAAGACTGATTTGAATATGTTTCATCCTTCCACCCAAGCTGGGAACACAAACTGATGCTGCTATTTTAGGAACCATGGAGAGTTCACCATGAAGCAGGCGATTTGTTTGCCTAGTGATGTGCTGTTCTTAGCATTAAGCCAAATGACCGAAGCCACAACTCACTGCTTGTTCTCTTGTTGCTCTTTATAGTGATAAAAAGTGTTCAGGCTGAGAAAAAAAAAGACAGAAATTTCCACACTTATGTAACAGCCTTGCAATGAATCATCTAAACCTGATGACAGATAGTGACGGCCTAATTAGGGGTTTACCATCTATCTTCTGACTATTCTTAGACTGACCCGTAGTAAAAGTGTAATAATGGCAGTTAATGTTTAATATTAATACCATGCTTGAGTTGTTTAATTAAGAATTAAAATAGCAGCCAGTAGTACTTAGAGAAGAGGACTCGAGGAGGACCAGTAGAGGACTTTTAATGTGACATCGCATATATTCACACTTCACAGAGTTGTCCTCTTTTACTCATCTCATCCCTCATCGTCCTTCTCACCTTTTTTTTATTATATTCAAGCAAGCAAACAATTTATTTATATAGCATTTTTAGACAACTACAAGCAGAAAACAAAGCACTGTACACTTGACATGACAAAGAAAAAGCGATACATTAAATTAAATTGAATAAAAATTATATATTCCTCTTTCTTTTCCATGTAGCAGTAACAGTGAGATAGAGGAGCAGGTGTGTAAACTTGAAACAGCCAGTTTAAATCCCCAGACTGGCCATAGAAGGTGAGGAGTGAAAATCAGACTTCTAAAACATGTACCACTAAGATGCCCTTGAGCAGCAATGATATATTTTTTTTTTTTTATTATGAAAAAGGTACTGCTGCTTTCCCTGGATACATAAAGTCACAGATAAATAAATAGGATCCTTTGCTCTTCTGCTGCAGATCTACATAATGCCCAAAGCAGCGATATTTCCCCTGGAGGGCCTGGAGGGTCCTGAGGCCGAAGCCGCTCTGCTTAATAACATGCGTGTGTATGGGACCATCCTGTTGACCTCCATGGCCACAGTGGTGTTTGTTGGCGTAAAATATGTTAACAAGCTGGCTCTCGTGTTTCTGGCATGCGTCATTCTCTCCATCTTGGCTGTCTACGCCGGAGTCATCAAGACCGCTCTGGATCCACCTGAATTCCCGTAAGCAGTTACAGCCAAGATAATCCAGCATAATTTAAGCTGAAATGGTAACAAAAGCCCAGACTAACACACATCTTATCTACATGCTGATGAAAAAAAAACCAACAACACATAATTACATGCTAGGCTTGGAGAACAGCACCAGCACTAACTTGCTTTATTTTTTTAATATTTAAAATTATGTAAATTTACCTGAAAACTAAGTGTTATAATGTGTTAGAATGGTAAATGTTAGATTACATATAACTGCAGTTGGATCAGCAGTAAATATGTAATGTACTTATCAGCATTTTTAACCTGGACGTCTAGACACTTTGTGACCTGCAAAAATCTATAAATCGATGTTTTCTGGGGATATAGTCTAGTTTGAGAAAACTATTAAAAACAACAGATATTGTTTAACTATGAAAATTAATTTAAAGAAGGAAAAAATCCAAATAAATTGCTTACATCAAACACGCATGCACAAAAGTCAGTACAGCAGCAGTGTTTCAAAATGTTTTGTTTTTCCATCCCTCCAGGGTGTGTGTTTTGGGGAATCGCACTTTGGTGTGGAAGACCTTCGATGTTTGTGCCAAGACCATTGAGACGGCTAATGGGACAGTCACAACCCAGCTGTGGCAGATGTTCTGCGATTCCCCTTTTCTCAACGCTACCTGTGACAAATACTTTGTCGCCAACAATGTGACTGAGATCCAGGGCATCCCTGGGGTCACTAGTGGAATCTTGGCAGGTTGGTTCATTCGTTTTGGATCCAATTATTTTCTCATTTTCATTCAATGAGCCAAGAAATGCTGTTCTTCGTCTTTCTGTACTGCTGAGTGACTGACGAGTCATTGGCTCTCTTTTCTACAAAAAAGATGTTTTTTTAATGAAATGTTCACAATAAAATACTTTCTTAGGCCCGAGCGTCCTGTTTTTCCCATTGATCTGTTGGGGAAAGGGTTTCTATCGAGAAACACCCCAGTATAAGTGGCTTTAAATGTTGTATAAATGTTCATTTATTTTTCTAGATATTTTTGCTTTCAGATCTTTTTAATAAATGTTAAAATTGGTGTTTAGTTTTACAAAGGCAAAGTAGAGTAAACTAATTTCTTAGCCTCGGGCTTCCTGAAACCCTATGAAAGCCCCCAGTTTGTTTTACCCCGGTGTTACAAGCCGTGAGCTAAAGATTCACATTTAAAAGTCAGTTAAAAATTTTCACTTTATTTTTTAGAGATAAAACATATCAAATTTGATCTCCCATTTTTTTGGGACAGGAAACCTCGCAAATCCACCTACTAAAGCAAAGTAACACGTTTCTGTCTTCTGAAAGCATCTTTTTACTTGTTTAAAAAAATACAAATATAAGAACTCTTTTAACTCTAGTCCTCTCTATTCTTCTTCAATGCCAATCCAGATAACCTGTTTGGGACCTACTATGAGAAAGGGGACCTCATTGCCAGGGTTAGGATGGAGTCAGTGGAAGACCAAGACGACCCTCTAACCAACGCTAACCGCTACGTTTTAGCCGACATCACCAGCTTTTTTACATTGCTGGTTGGCATCTACTTCCCGTCTGTGACAGGTAAAAACCTAAACTGTTTTGTCCATTTATTTCTGTCTTATTGTTGTTTCATCACTGACACGTTTATTCATTTGTTTACTTATCAGTGTGGTGCTGAGTGATTCTTTTGTTAACCATGTGAGAAATGAAATTTATTTTTATTCAGCTTGAGTGACTTTATCTGAATTTACTACATTCGGCTGTTTGTAACACACATGTTTCTACAGAATGTGCACAAATCTCTGATCTTGGTAATAACTGTCACTTCACTTTCTCTCCAGGGATCATGGCTGGATCCAACCGTTCTGGAGATCTGCGCGATGCACAGAAGTCAATCCCCATTGGAACAATTGCAGCCATCACCACCACCTCCACTGTCTGTATCCTTTAACATCTGCCATCACGGGCCCTCACACACCACTGCATATACAGTGGGGGAAATAATGCCATCGTCTTGGCTGTTGCTCCCTCCACAGGTTCTGTATAACATTGAGCTCTTAAGAACTGCTAGGCCAGAGGTCAACAACCTGCGGCTCGCGACCCACATGCAGCAAAATGTGGTTCACGAACCATGTGCTAGGATCAGGGTTAACCATAACCCTTTTAACAGATATACTAGTTTATTAATTGATTCTCTCCCAATTACAGCCATCATCTGCCCATCTTCCACGTATGCTGCTCTTTTTCTCCCATTTTTTGGTAGGAGGAGCTAAAATGGCTCTTCTAATGTTGGCCCTTTGGCCCCACAATCCAGTCACATCGTCCTCTACCCTTAGCGAAAACAGTGCCCCAAAGCATAATGCTTCCACCGTCGTATTAACTGGTAAAATAGTTTACTTTGGGTCCTATTCAGCATTTCTCTTGCACCAAACATGAAAGATCAAGTTGATCCCAAACAGCTTGATTTTTATTTCTTTCGAGGCACTTTCTCCCAAGCCTTCTCTGAGTTCACTGGAAAACTTAGATGGGCCCATAAATGTGGTATCTTGAACAGGGGGACTGCAACACTTTAGTCCATTACAGCATAATGTACTACCAATGGTGTCTTCCTGTGCAGTTTTGGGCTGATCCACCATCTTTCACATGATCATCCCCCAGTCCAAGAGTGACTGATGATCATTTTGTATTTCTTCCATGTTTTGAATAATCACAGCTGTTACCTTCTCACGATGCTTCTTGTTGGTGGTCTTGAAGCCAATTCCAGCCTTTTGCAGGTCTAGTCTTGTCTCTGACATCCTTTGAATACTCATAGCTCATACCCATGGTAGTGGAGAGGCTGGAACGTAAGACTCTGTGAACAGGTGTTGCAAGTTGTGATTTTTTTCAACATTTTTGGTTAATATTCTGTTTCTCTGCATTAAAATGAAACTACCATAAATATTAGAGAATGGTAATTTCTTTGTAAATGAGCAAACTTTCAAATTCAGCAGGAGATTGCATAATTACTTCCTCACTGTACCTATATTTAACGGCCTTTTTTGTGATCAAACTTGGGATAATGAATTTGTAGTGATATTTAAAACGGATCAGTTCATAAAGGACACTGTAAGAAAAGGTCAGGTTTACAAATTTTAGATTTTAACTAACATGTCTGCACAAACACACTCGCTGGCCTGCACGAAGCCTCATAATTAAAGGTCATCATTTTAAATTTGAAAAGGCCAAAACTTCTGTGATACCAGTCTAGCGCCCTCACGTAGTCCAAAGTATGAATCTATCATTCATGAGAGAACATTTCCTACCTTTGTTTAAATCATGGCAGCTGAATAATTTTGGTGCCTATTAGAGTATGAGCTATTTTGTCATGTGAAACCTTGTTAATATTTTAATGAATGCTTTAAATTTTTTCTCTTTCTATAAAAGTGTTAAGCACATATCTGTCATTTATGTGCTTTAACATATAAGGCAGCCTATACCGTGTAGTTTGAAGCAACTATAATTGAATGTCTTCCATGTAATCAGCTCTGTATCAACACAGATCTGATTAGGATCTCTAATCACATCATTGAGCTGCCTATGCACTTTCCAGTTAATGAAACTAAGACATATTACATGCGATGTCACTTATCTCAGGGATTTACTGCAGAAAATCGATTGACGTCTTTCCTCAGCAATGTACTTAATTGTTTTATCAAATAATTAAGTGCATCTTCAGATGGAAAGGTTTATAATTCTTATAATCACTAAACCAAGGCTCACTAAAAAGTGTTGAGTATTTACCATTTATTTACGTCTTTATGAAATGACTTAATTTCTTGAACCATAATTGCTCAGACATGTCCAGCGTGGTTCTGTTTGGTGCCTGCATTGAGGGTGTGGTCCTCAGGGACAAGTAAGTCCATCCTTGATTGGCTAAAAACCGTCCCTAAATACAAAAGTAAGTCTGACACTGACCACCCTTCTAATCGTGTTTAGGTTCGGAGAGGGCGTCCATGGGAACTTAGTGATTGGCACATTGGCTTGGCCATCACCATGGGTGATTGTGATTGGCTCTTTCTTCTCCACCTGTGGAGCAGGCCTCCAGAGCCTGACAGGAGCTCCTCGTCTCATGCAGGCCATTGCCAAGGATGGCATTGTGCCCGCTCTTCGGGTCAGTCGGTTTCCTTTTTACAGCAGACTTTTTAGAAGAAGTGGACAGAGTGAAACCAATAGGCAAGGGGCTTTAACCTCTTAACCCCCAAAGCCCCCAGATACGGGGCCAAAAGGCAGGAGATCGGTTAGGTGTTGGGGCTTAACTTCATTCTTCATAATGGCCAACAGGTGGTGACTCCGCTGGCTCAAAATATTTTGTTACTTGATGAGGGTGCATTTTTGGGGATGGGAATGGAGAATTGATTTGAGAAGAGAAGAACCACCACAAAAAGTATTAACACCATTTGAATCAAAGTCTCAACACAATTTCTTTTATCAGTTTTGGCAAGTTTTTAAGTTGTAGTCAGAGTTGTGCAATAAAATAATTGTATTATACAACAATTTTCATGGAGAAAATTGACAATGAATCAATAAGGAAAGTAAGCTGAATAAACTAAATAATGACAAGCAAGAAGGTCAAGATGCTAACTGTGAGGCTTCAAAGCATAAATGCATTGGTGTCATCACAACTATTACATCCACTGCTTTTATACAGTCTGTTTTTTATTTGTTGCATACAGTCACAATGTAATGATTTGACTAGAATTAAGAAGTTAGGGGAAGCAGTTTATGCAGACATACTCCAAAAATAGAAGTGGTGTTAACATGTTTTCTGTGCTGGCCCTGCAGATCTTTGGCCACGGGAAGGCCAACGGAGAACCCACATGGTCCCTCTTGCTGACGGCTTGTATCTGCGAGAGCGGCATCCTCATTGCCTCCCTGGATGCAGTCGCTCCCATCCTCTCCATGTGAGACTTGGAAAAAAAGCCCTTTAATTTCTTGCCATTTGAAAAAATAAATAAATTAAAGAAAATAAAACCGTGGGGGATTTCAGTGCAGCTGGTCCCCTGCTAGTTCATAAACAATGCAAATACTAAAGTTTATGGTCTCAAAGGGACAGGCCACTTTTCTGCTTTGGTAATGCAGTCATAAATACAAGTGAATGTCACAGATGTTAACATAACGGCCCTTCTGGATTTCAACGAGTGAACTCTTTCTTATAATGTTAGAGTAAATAAGAAGAGGTTTGTTATATCCTGTTCATATGTGTTTCCTGCAGGTTCTTCCTGATGTGCTACATGTTTGTGAATCTGGCTTGTGCCCTCCAGACACTGCTGAGGACACCAAACTGGAGACCACGGTTCAAATTCTACCACTGGTCAGTTCACCAACATCAAAGGGAAGGAACATTTGAATTTCTAGATTCACAAACAGTTTATATTGCATGTGTCTGTCTGCCTCTGCATTCCACTCTATAGGACTCTTTCCTTCCTGGGGATGAGCTTGTGTCTCACTCTTATGTTCCTCTGTTCCTGGTACTACGCCATTGTCGCCATGGTAATTGCCGGATCCATCTACAAGTATATCGAGTTTGCAGGGTGAGTGCAGCACAACCCCAGGAGATTGGATTTGCTGGCGTCTTTGGCTCGCATGTTTTGCTATATCAGTTTGTTTTGGGGGGTTTTCAGTTTACTTTATTTTCAGTTAGTTTCCCGAGTGAGTTTGAGTACAGATGGTAGGTGTCTAATTAGCAAATCCTGACATTTTTGTTTTATGATTTGAGTTGTTTTTTTATAATATATGTAAACCTGCTCAGACTTTATACTCTAGTAAAAGTTGTGCTACAAACCTCTTCAAATCTTTTTGCACGGTTTGAGTTCAGAATAACAAAATACAGCAATGTAAACACACATTTAATAATAATATGTAACAAACCGGCTCTTTCTGCTGATTGTCAAATTGACAAAGGCTAAAACTAAATACCTTCTCTGCGTACACTACCAGTCAAAAGTTTAACTATTTTCTACATTTTCTAAAAAAGAAAAAAAACCCTTGGCCTTTTCTCAGTGAGCTTCATTATGTAGTCAGCTTAAATGGTTTTCACTTCACAGGTGTGCCTTGTCAGGGTTCATTTGTGGAATTTGTTGCCTTCTTAATGGGGTTGGGACCATCAGTTGTGTTGTGCAGAACTCAGGTTGGTACACAGCTGACAGCCCTATTTGACAACTGTTAGAATAGCTAAAACTTTGAATGTGTACTCAAGTGCAATCACAAAAACTGTCAAATGCTACAATGAAACTGGCTCACATGAGGACCGCCCTGGGAAAGGAAGACCAAGAGTCACCTCTGCTGCTGAGGATAAATTCATCCGAGTCACCGGGATCAGAAATCGCAAGTTAACAGCCCCTCAGATTAGAGCTCAGATAGATGTTACACAGAGTTTCAGTAGCAGACACATCTCTACATCATCTGTTCAGAGGAGACTGCGCGAATCAGGTCTTTATGGTTAAATAGCTACTAAGGAAAAGCAACAAGCAGAAGACATTTGTTTGGGCCAAGAAACACAAGGAATAAACATTATACCAGTGGATATCTGTGCTTTGGTCTGATGAGTCCAAATTTGAGATCTTTGGTTCCACCCGCCGTGTCTTTGTGTGACCAGAAAGGGTGAACGGATGGTCTCTACATTCATGATTCCCACTGTGAAGAATGGAGGAGGAGGTGTGATGGTGCGGGGGTGCATTGTTTGTGATACTGCTGGAGATTTATTCAAAATTAAAGGCACACTGAACCAGCATGGCTACAACAGCATCCTGCAGCGACATGCCATCCCATCTGATTTGCGTTTAGTTTTATCATCATTAATTTTTCAACAGGACAAAGACCCCAAACACACCTCCAGGCTGTGTAAGGACTATTTGACCAAGAAGGAGAGTGATGGAGTGCTGCACCTGATGGCCTGGCCTCCACAGTCACCTGACCTAAACCGAGTCGAGATGGTTTGGGATGAGATGTAAGGCAGAGTGAAAGCAAAAGGGCCAACAAGTGCTCAGCATCTCTGGGAACTCCTCCAAGACTGTTGGAAACCATTTCGACATCATGAAGCTCATTGACAGAATGCTAAAAGTGTGCAAAGCAGTGATCAATGCAAAGGGTGGAAGAATCTACAATATAAAACATGTTTTCGGTCTTTAAACAATTTCTTGTTAATTACATAATATGTATTCATTCATAGTTTTGCTTTTTTAAGTGAGAATCTAGAATGTAAATAATCATGAAAATAAAGAAAAACAATTAAGGCAAGTCCAAACTTTTGACTGGTAGTGTATTTTAGACAGTATATTATATAAGGTGGTTTCTGTTTTTGATTTTTCATACTTTCATAGTGAAAATGCTCTTATTTCCAAGTTGTTTTTGTTGTTTGTTCGGTTTTATTTCCACTAACAATATTTTTTTTTGTTACTTTTCTGCCATATCACTGGTTCTTTCTTGGCAGACATCTCAGCATGCGGTGCTTTTCCTGAAGCAGAGCAGATGTGCTGTTCTGCTGTTACTTTAGCCTTAGTCCTGTGTCTTCGTTGTAGCACGAAGAAAAAAATAAACCAAAATTTTTAATTGTGTTTGGTTGGAAGATGTTAAATAGTAAGAGTCTAAGTGAAAGTATAAGTGAAAAAAAAATCGATCATTTCTGTGACTGAGAGACGGTAACTAATCCACTCGTGTTTCTAGTGTATTGGTATAGATCTATACACACTGAGTATTTAAAAGCTGTGATTCCTTGTGATGAGTGATCATGTTGCATTATGTCAAACTGTCATCTAAAAGGGGATTTGTTTCGGTGGGCTGTCTGTATCACTGTCACTTCTTAAATTCACAGTGAAGCTGCAAAAACTGTTGTTCATGTTTTGACTGACAAATATTGATTGGCACTTGCCTGTGTCACAGTGCGGAGAAAGAATGGGGCGATGGAATACGGGGTCTGTCTCTAAGCGCTGCACGTTACGCTCTCATGCGGTTGGAGGAAGGTCCCCCACACACCAAAAACTGGAGGTACTGCACACGTACGCTGTGTTGTGCTACCATGACTCTAATTAACATAGAAATTAACCACATGTCTGTGCGTGTTTTCATTTATTCACATAATGTGATCCTTTTGTCACAGCTGTCAGAGAATCAAGTATTTGTAAATTCATATTAACATCAACCTTTCTTGCTATTTTTTTCTCTCTCTCTCCTTCCAAACAAGGACTTTTACTTGGCCATCTCAGCCTTTCCTTTCCCCATGGCTTTATTTGTCTTTTTACAGCTCTTCCTGTTTTTCTTTTCATTTCTCTTCTACTTTTTTTCTACTACGTCTTTTCACTTCCTTTCTGATCTCCCGTCTCTTCAGGCCTCAGCTGCTGGTGCTGGTCAGTACAGATGCAGAGCAAAATGTGGAGCAGCCTCGTCTGCTGTCTCTGACCAACCAGCTGAAGGCAGGCAAAGGTCTAACCATTGTTGGGACAGCTCTAGGGGGCACGTTCTTGGACAACTATGAACAGGCGCAGCGTGCAGAGCAGGTAATGTTGTAAATGACAGCCTGTAACTCTTCAATCACTGGAGCTTATTAATACTTTTTAGCTCAATACATTGGAACAACAACAGAGTAAAATCACCAAAATCTGCACTACTGTCCCTAAAATGCTATATCCAGTAACAGAAGCTACTGTAAACAGAACTATTGGATATTTTTTTGTCACCACAAATTGATTGTAGTCTCTTAATTTGATTCCCCCTGCAGACTTTTCTGCAGATCCATGAAAAAATCATGTTAAATACTTACATATAGCTTACAATGTATATTCGTTTCTTCTATATTATCAAGGGGGTAAAAATTTCATATATGACTATGGAAGAACCCATAAACCCAAAAATATTATTGCAAATATTATATTTTTAAATCAAATCAAACATCAAGTCTGACGTGTGGATTGCCGCCTTCATAGCAAGCTGTGCTTGTAGTAACAGCTCTTTTCTCTGCCTTGCCTCTTGCCTGTCTAGGCACTGCGAAAGCTGATGGAGACAGAGAAGGTGAAGGGCTTCTGTCAGGCGACTGTGTCCTCTAACCTGCGTGACGCTACATCACATCTGCTTCAGGCCAGTGGGCTGGGAGGCCTGAAACACAATGCTGTCTTGGTCTCATGGCCACGCAACTGGAAGCAAGGAGACGAGCATCAGCACTGGAGGAACTTTATTGGTTGGTTACTAGGAAGGAAAAAAGAATAGAAATCACATCAAAAGACACAAAATCCGAATGATTCAACTTGTGCAGGGTTTGAAGGTTCAATCAACTTTTCAAATTCCATATATCCAGCTGGATCGTCTCAACATAAAAAAATACCCACCATCTCCGGCAAACTGCCAGGCAGATGGAGCACAGAGATTCACACAAAAGTAAAGAATATTTAATAAAAAACAAGAAATAAGAGACTGTACAGGGCAAATTTACAACATAAGAATAGAAAGAGTTCAGTTATTAAAATAGCATACTCAAAGAAATGTGCAGCGGAGTAGTGGAGTACTTGCACTGAGGGAAAAGAATGTAAAAACCTCCACTAGCTATACAGAGGACACCTTAAAATATATATATATATATATATTTAAAAAACGATTGTACGCCGGTAACAAAAATACTGCCAAAAACAAA
>VUQR01008168.1:0-16272 GCA_015108515.1 Hemichromis elongatus | reverse complement strand
TGGTTAAAAAGGGGGGGGGGGGGGAAGAAGAGAGGGCGGGGGGGGGGGGGGGGGGGGGGGGGGGGGGGGGGGGGGGGGGGAGGTGGAGCCAACACAGCGGGCTGTAGCATGGCAACAACACACTGTGAGCTCCACAAACAAACAAACAAACAACAATAACACTGATAATAACAACTACAACAATAGCAACAACAACAAAAGTGCAGAGCTGCTGAAAGCACAGAGAAATGTTAGCTAGTGATCGGTCAATACACACAGAACAGTGCGTCATACAGGCAACAACAGGTGGATCAGTTCATTCCAACATTTGTACCATGTTTCGATTCTGCAGGTTTGATCTTTTTTTCATAACTGTACTCTCCAGACCTCCTCCCTAGCATGTCTGATTGTCCTGTCTGCTCAGGTACTGCTTCTCAATAATTAGTCTGACATTTTTGAAAATAGGCTCCTTCGCTTTCTTGCTGGGAATTAGATGAAAGGACTGATAGCACTCTCATGTTTGCAGGTAAGTATAAAACTGGAGGCCAAAGAAAGATGGAAATCCCAAAAACAACATTCAATATCTCAATTCGTCCTCAGTCCTCAAAATGTGAGAATTTGATTTGGATTACTTTACTTTTAGACAGTCTGTAGCTTTTTATTTATCAATCCAAAGTATAACTGAACTGTCAAGAAAGCACATCAGAGGATTTTCCTAAATGTTACTCCTTTGCACTAATACTACTGTACGATCCTTAACATGTGATTGTGCAAAACAAACACAAAAACAGGTGAAAATATTGTTGTTTTAAGCACCATTAAAATCCTTCTACTGGGATGATCCTGCTGACTTTTTATTCGTTTAAAAAAATGAAAGAAGATTTGAGGACACGACACAAGAGCAAAATATTTATCACAATGCAGAATTTACTGCGCTGTCTGTCGTAGCGAGTTTGCAACCGGCCAGGCTGACAGAGTGACGGTGTGTGGTGGAAACACATGCAGCCAGACATGAATCTGGTTAACCTTACAACACAGACTTACACAGATACACACAGGGAGGGCTTCCGAATGCTTTCTACGTGTACGTGTGTGTTTCTCTCTTACGTGTGTGTGTGTGTGTGTGCACTGCACTGACATACCCTGTCCAGTCGTTTCGCCTCTATGTGCCTGAGTAGCTGTTGCCTCCAGTCGGCAGGCATCTTGGAGGTGATGTCTTCGGGTTTCTGGGGTACAACGGGTCTTACTTTGATGGTATCATCGGGTGGCTTTTCGGGGCAGGTTGCCAGGGTGTAGTCAGGCGGCATCTTCTCTAGCAGGGCAGCCATGGTGGGACGGGCGGACACCGGACGTGCCTGAACACAAAGGAGTTAATATTTAAACATAAAAATGCACAAGGTTCATAATAAACAAGTGTTCACATTGGAACATTTTGTGGATACAAACCTAAATGCAAGCTTGAGACTAACATGTAGTTAAAAAGAGTGAATTTATCAAGTGGCTAAAAATGATTTATTTTGGGGTATTAAATAATAAATGTAATGCTTTTTATGATGATTACAGCCTGTTGCACTGCCACAAAGTGGTTTAAGGATTTAAATAAACCACAGAATAGTACCACTGGATGTTCCTCAAACGGACTAGAACACTTGAATTGCTTTTTTTCTACCAATCACTTGTGAACACAAAAGGAAAGATAGTGCTGGTCAATTATTTAAATCAATATCAACCCTACAGCATGCTACTAGCTCTGTGAGAGTGTACGTTTTTGTGTTAAATGTTACTTTACGTGTAGTAAAAAGCAGGAAGGACTCAATACTCAATACATAACATTTAATGTGGAGCAGTTTCACTGTTTGCTTATGCAGTGTCTTAGTTTAGCTTCCATCTGCGATGGACTGGCATCCTATCTAAGGTGTACCCCGCACCTCACCTCAGCCAGTTACAGCTGGGACAGGCTTCAGTCTCACTGTAACCCATAAGAAATTAGCACTAAAATCACAGTACTTCTGAGGCTAATAGTAATGTGCTTTAAAGGTGTCTTTGGGTGTGTGTGTGTGTGCGTGTGTGTGTGTATACGTGTGTGAGTGGATAAATTGATCGATGGACAGAAAGGGGATCCAACCGGTATATTTCAGTCTGGATCAATAGGTGGTCTGATCAGCTGAGTGATACTGCTGCTGTTTAGCAAAGCTGCTAATATTACTAATAGCGATCAATGTGATTGGGTCATAAGGCACATGAGAACAAAGGGCAGAAAGGCAACAGCGATGCAAACATTATACCAGCTGCTTAGCCTAAAGGTGAATCTCTTTGTGTAACAGTTGGTGTGTTTTACAACCTTCAGTTTTGAGTGTTGGCTAAAGATGGTAAGAAAAAGACAGCAGCCAAAAGTGCTCTATGTAAGCCTTAACATTCCTTCCCATGCCCGGCTTCTTCTTGTTGTAAGGTGCCAGATGAAGTGATCTGCACATCTCATCAGTATGCTGCTGGACACTTCCCTGTGACTAATTTGGGAAAGTCTAACTTGA
Organism: Hemichromis elongatus; assembly: GCA_015108515.1. Classification (NCBI taxonomy): domain Eukaryota; kingdom Metazoa; phylum Chordata; class Actinopteri; order Cichliformes; family Cichlidae; genus Hemichromis; species Hemichromis elongatus. The sequence continues at coordinate 13,762 of VUQR01008168.1, read as the reverse complement.
GGCAAACTCAGAATAGCCTGAAGGGACTATTTATGGACGAGGGATTGCCTTCAGAGGCAAAGTACATCAGCGCTATGCCTCTTAGTCTGCTACTACAAAAACCTGAACTTGGGTACCTGCAAGAAAATGGAAGTGAAAACATGGTGTAATCCTTCATCCTCAAAGAGATGACATAAAAGCAGGCAGAGCAGATTATCCTCTTATGTTCCTGTGTTGTAACTGAATGATTGTGGTTTTTGACTGCTGACCACACAAAACAAGATATTTGCAAATGTCAAGATGCAATTTTGAAAATGGCGATCTGCCCCTGTTATTATTTTAAGGCATCTTTAAACAAGGCAAGTGATAGTTAAGTGGAAAAAAGAAACTGGCAGATTTGCCAGTAAGGAAAATAACTCTTAGTGGAAGCTATCATGTTAACTGTAACATGATTCTTTCACTTTAATATAGCCTCTTTCAATAGGACCCGGTTTAAAAGTAGAAACATAAACACACAGACAAACAGTGTACCTGAGATGCTCCGTAGGTCTCAGTGCTATAACTTCTGGCAGACAGGGGACGCCGCTGAGTCAGGCTCTTGGTTGGATAACCGATCATGGGCTTCTTCTGCTCCTGATAAGTAGGGTAGTCGTCTTCATAACGACCGTTCCTCTTGTTGTGCAGCATCTGACTCTGGTTGTCGGCCATATTACTCATCGCGGAGTGCTCCATGGGGGAGGAGTAGACAGCCCGGCCATAAAGAGGGGGATCCGCCTGAGGGTCACAGATGGGAAGTGAGTGGGAGTTAAAAAAACAAAAAACACCTTAAAAACAAATTCATGTTAGTTTGATGAACTAAGAGCAATGCAAAAATGGTGTGTATGAGCGCTATGATCGTTCATCATGGCTTCAGTGTTTCTGTATTGGCACCTTTCACCTTAGGAAATGCCCTTTACTACGATGACTAAAATAAATGCATGGATGGATGGAGATGTCTTTCAAGTAGGGCCTTAACAAAAACTAACTTTGGGTGTCAGAGAATTAACAGTGTGTGACAGAAAAACATTTCTATGAATTACTTTACATTTCAATAAAGCACATGAAAGAGAAAATCAAATCCACTTAAAGAAGAGATTGAGATAGCGCATTACTTGTTTTGTTGTGCTTACCTGTTGTCTATACTGGGCCTCTTGAAGTGCCTCCTGCTGAGCTTCATGAACTCTTCGGAACAAGGCGAGCTCCGTAGAGCTCACCAGTGAGTCTGCTCTTCTTAGAAACCCTGGTCTGGAGCGCTGAGTTGGGATTGGCTGCTGCTGGCTGGCCGGACCGTCTTGGTTGATTGGTGACTGGGGGAAAGAAAACATCTCCAAGGGTGGATATGCACGATACCGAGGGCTCACTAGCTCTTTGGGTAATGTCTTCCCTGGTTGGTTGAGGTACTCCAAAGCCTTCGATGAGTGGTTGACATAATCTGGTGTGTTGGGGAAAGGGGGAGGGACCCGGCGATCCATGGTCACCTGATTGGTAAGAACAGAATTGTTTGTTTGTTTAACTTTGTATTTTTAGGTTTTAATCTGATCATTTTAGTTTAATTGTGTATGTCTAAAAACGTAATATATAAGCGCTACCAATGGTTCACAACTCCATCGAACCTGCGGGTTGTAGTTGTGGTCAAAGTGGTAAGCTTTTTGTGGGATGGCAGGTTTTTGGTTCTGTCTCTGGTTTTGGTCGGCAGAGCCGTGTCCAGGGAATCCCATCTCCTCATCTAACATGGGGGCAGACTGTGACCGTGACATGTTGGTCTGCTCCATAGAACCGGGAAGCTCTGGACGGTCCAAACTAGTTTGCTGCTCAATGGATGAACTATAGCTGTCCATGGGAATGCTGCAGAGGAACGTGGCATCATTAGAAATCAACTTTAGTAGCCGCAATCGAGCTCAAGCTGCTTAATCCTGAATAAGAATCAGAAAATTTTCTACCTGTAGACTTTGTAGGAGCCCATGTCAATCTCATCTATGCTCTGTGACTTCTTAAACTTGGATCTCGTCTCTTTCATCATGGGGGACAGGCGGTCTGAGCTTTTACTCATCACCACGGTCACCTTGTTGACCCCGCCTACACTGAGCTGATCCTTCCTGTTCTGCTCCCCCTCGTTATCGTGATATGTCCAGCTGCCAGGCAAAGGCACTGCGCTTTGCTGAAGCCTTGAGGGAAGAAAAAAAAATCAAGGATTGTGAGTTGGTGATAGGGATAAGTGTTTTTCAAATATGAACCACAAAAACAAGCTGGACTAGAGCAGTTTTATAATAGTAGAAACTGTGAATTTTCGACTAATGCAAGCTACATTACTTCCTTGTTTTTTTTTAAACTCTCTTTGGTTTATTTAAAACACAGCATATCAAAATTGCCTTGCCCTGTCCCCATGCTATGTGTAGTATAGCAACATAAAACTAAAAAATGAAAACTGAAATGTTTTTTACAATTTCAACTTAGGTATTTATGCATGGCAACAAACTGGAGTAAGCTGATTTGTTATTTTATTAATGCAAAAGTATGTGTAAACAAAAACAGTCACAGTAGGAAAACTTTCAAATCAATGGCTTAAGTTATAACAAATCTGACATGTTTATTTACTGCAAAAACTCTAAATACTGCACTGTAAACAGGACGTGAAACCTGCAAACTCTTGGAATCATTACGCTTCCCCTATAAAATTACGCATTTGACCGTCAGTCACTTACCTTGAATCCATGTCCTTGCGATCGGGATTGGGGCTAGAAGTAGGTGTAAGGTCCAGCTTGGAAGGAAAAGCGGTTCTGTCCTCCAGGGGGCTCGGGGTCCTGGTCCAATTCTGCCAGGGATTCTGGGGAGGATGTCCAGAGGATTGCGAGTCATTGTCCTGGTTGGGTCGTTGGTTGCCATGGAAGGGGAGCGTCTGGGTGTCCAATTCCAACGGTACCCCTACGATTCGATCTTGCCTGAGGAGGGGGCGGCGGCCGTGTGTTGATGAGCTGCGAGGTTTAGAGCCCAGCGGAGGGTTTCCCTGACTAGTGGTAGACGACGGAGGGTCCATCGGAGACTCCTCTGCATCGAAACCCGTGTTGTCGTAGTGAGGTGCGTCAACCCAGTCAAAAGGCTCACTAAGTGGACGCCTATCCCCGCGTTGCTGCAGGGTTCCTGATGGAGGAGTTTCTCTCTGAGACAGCAGGGGCTTGGAGTCAATGGGCTTGGGAAATGACTGGGCAAGTCTACAAAGACAGAAAATATCAATCACATTTAATCAAAGCCAATGAGCTCAGAGAACAGATCAACGTTCTCTCCCTTTCTCTCTCATGTCTGTCACATCTATTAGGCCAGAAATCAAGTTTGTGTTAGTTATTGTTTCCAAGAGAACACATGCCTTCAAAGTCCCTCACTACGAATTAAAGACTGCAAATATCATGTTCCACAAGTAGAAATAAAATACTGCAGTTGTACCTCACTTTAAGGCATGTGGATTAACAGATTAAATGTCAAAAAATAATAAAACCACCTACCATCCTGCAGGGCCTGCTTAAAACAAGAAGAAACATGGGAAGGATAAGAAGAGGAAAACTAGCATTATTGGACACTATGTTTTGACTGAGCTAATGAGACGTTGTGGTGTCTAACAGAAACGGAAAACATCCGCAAGGTACAGTCAGACAGTCCAATCTGCTAAACCGAATAATATCAGTGGAGCAAATCTGAGCGACTGTGTGTAATATAAACACATATATTACACATTTCTGTTTTATTCTATCTTCATGTAGACAGCTGATATATCAGTGACAGATATTTTATTGTTATTGCCATCCAGTCTGAGCAATATGATTGAGACTACACTGACAGTGTCATAAATATGACAGGCAGACTAAGATGACATTTTTTTTATAGCTGTAACATTTCATGATTAGAACTCAAAACTGTCCCAAAAGAGTTTTCACATTTTTATCCTTTTCCAACCAACTTCATCAAGTGCACTGCACCCAGACTTAAATCTTGGGGAGACAGACCAAACCTTTTTATTTGCTTTTCTAATGCACTAAGAAAAACTTCCTCTGGATAGCAACATGACTGAAGCTCGGACCAGATAGCTTTGAAGCTTAGAGAAAAAATCCTGACGAGAAGAAGTCTGCAGCATCCCAGTGAGCCTCTCTGACCTTGACAGAGCAAGCGGGAAGATGGATGTGATAGATTACAGAAGGAGATAAACTGAAGTGAGGGTAGGATTGAAAGGTACAAGAGATGACGGACAGCGGGAGGGAGGGTGTGCCCACCTGTTGGTCCAATGCGTCTGAGGGGCCTGGTCCTTGCTGGGAGGCGGTAGGGCGGGATTGTGAGGGTGTCCGTGCGACAGCGTGTGCGAGTGCGTGTGCGTGTGCGAGTGTGAGTGTGAGTGCGAGTGCGTGTTGCCGGGCGGGTTGGAGGAGCCCGAGGAGCCCTGTGAGGGAGAGTAGTCGGAGTAGGTGGCCGACGAGCCGCTGTGGTTCAGACAGTGGAGTTTATCAACCTCTTCATCTGTAGACTCTGGACAGACAGAAGCAGGCACACAGCAGGGTGTGTTCAGTGAAATAACCACATGTACTGATTTTTTTTGTTCTGTTTTGTTGAAATTTAGACTGAATACAGCACAATCACAGCTATTTTTGCATTTAGTCTTAGTTATTTATAATAACTTTATCTTTACTGTATTGCTAACAGAAAAAAATGACCAAATGAAGCTAAAACTAGTTTTGGCAGATATACTTTAAATTGTTTTGGGAGCACTGATGACTTTACTGGTGGTATACACCCTAATAGAGCATGCTGCACCTTCCTCTGGCCCCTCACGTGTACCGCCCAATTGCTACAATCACAGATCAGCCTCCACTCCATCAGGTGACCGATCGAGCAGTATCTAATGTCCTCTGGGTCTGACCAATTCCATTTAATTACATGGAAATTCAGTCAATGCACTTTAATAGGGATATTTATTCCAACAGAATGATTGCCACAATCACCCCAAACACCTCCCCCTCCCAAAATAAATAAAATACCAGTAAAGAAAAGGCACATCTTATTTATAAAGACAGAAAAATATAACTGTTTCAACTTCACCAAACAGCAAAACATTTAAATGTGGACTATTACACATTAGGTAACTCTCCTTCCTGTCGGTATACGAGTCAATCAACATATTGATGTAGTGAGCCTTACAGAAATCTGGTCATAGCAGCGTCTTGTACTGACATGTGCCATAGAAACTAAACATTTAACAGTTTTTCCAGGATCCCTCTTTCTGAGCATTTCCTAAAAATATTTCATTATTACAATAATGGACTACAGAGCACTAGAAAAACAATTTCAAGGGACTAGACATCTTTCTGAAAATGCTCTGTTGAAATTTAAAAAAGTGCTCTTCTTTTATTTACCTTCTGTATTTTTACACCATTTTGTATTTAATCATTAGTTATTATTAAACTCTGGCTCTCTTCCACCGTGTGTTCTTTGTCCTGCCTCCCTCCATTCACTCCTGCTGGAGGTTTCTTCCCTTTAAAAGGAGATTTTTCCTTCCCGCTCTTGCCAAGTTTTTACTTATAGGGGCTCGTCTGATTGTTGGGTTTTCTCTGTATTTTTGTAGGGTCTTTACCTTACAATATAAAGCACCTCGAGGTGACTCTTGGCATTATACAAATAAAATTGAAAAAAAATTCTTCAGTGTAATGTGGTGGCACAATGCAGAGCAGCATCCTAAACTTTACTCCCACAGGTCGATTATCTTGTTATTAGTGTTACACATCCTCCTCAATGAATTCTGGATACTGCGGCATCAATTCAGAGAAGTTTGACTCCCTGTGATAATTCATAAATACAGGCTGTAAAGCAGAGAGAGAAAATGGTACTGCACTCATTCAGATGACACTTGTTTTATTTGAAAAAATAGCTTGTTGCTCTATTTAAAAAAAAAAAAAAGCTCTCTGTAAAGCTAGGACATCTTACTATTTATCACTGATAGAGAAAAAAAGGAACAACACCCGGTTTCTTTCCAGCACTGTAGCCAGGCTGAGAAAAACCTCATGAATTTCTTCATAAATAAAATTTTAATCATTGGGGAAAAAAACAGCCGTTCATAGGACTAATGGTGAAGTTCACTCATTTTAATAACTGTAGCTATTTATTTTTCTTTACTATCAATCCTTCTGAAATTATAACAATATAGCCTTCCTTAAAATCATTATCATGTCTATTAGATCCAATTCCTACAAGACTGTTAAAATAAGTCTCACCACTGATTCATTCTTAAATATTAAATACCAATCGTTATATTTCTATTAAGTGGCTACCTACCGCAGGCTTTTAAGGTGGTTATGATTAAACCATGACTTAAAAATCCTTTACTTGATCCATGTGTCTAAGCTAATTATAGGCAGAAATGATGATTATGAATGACATTATGCCTTCTAAGGTTGGGTGATTGGACGAATATATCGACTATCGACAACCGGCTGAGCCTTTCACCGATCGTTTTTATAAGAACGATTTCTTTTTTTGCCCATGAGTAAGTTTGCTACTAATGTTGGTTGAAGGTAAGACAAGCAGTCAACGGAAAAATTAATAGCGCTGTCAGAGAGCACCCGGCGATTCACTTACTCAAATTCATAACAGAAAGAAAGAACGGCAGTAGCCTCTGTGGGGAGGTGGACAGGGAAGCAAAGAGAAACTGGCTTCTTTTTTCCACCATAACCGTGTTTACAGGCCGTTCCTGTGTTTATCTGTCTTACACAATCAACCAAACAACAAATTCACAATTAAACAAAAGGTGAGTTAAAAATCTAAATGTCTCTTCCAGCGAACATAAAAAAAAAAGTATTTTGTGCGATTTGGCGCATCTCAAATAAAAAAATAAATAATCCAAAAAGTAGCCATATTATTACTGAAACAAACAAGAAAAGAAGGTAAAATATTTCCTCCAAACAAAACTTATAAATTCTCAATGCAAAAATCAGTCCGTGCATGATTACACTGATCCGCCCATCAAAAAGTCAGTTACGCGAATATATATCACCTATCGTCGCTTATTGGACTGACGATTGTGTCCAACCTTAATGCCTGACAGTGGACTCATTTCTGTGTTTGTCCCGTTAGACCTCAGTGTAGCGTTTTACTACAGAGACTAGAATAAACTGTTTTTGTTAAGGAAAATATGCTGTAGTGGTTTCTAAAAGCTCTCATTCTCAAGAAGCATGTTGAACATCATTCATTTCACACAGAGGAATACATATTAAGGATGAGGGGAAAAGAGCCGACTTGTTTAAAAATGTGCTCTCAGGGAAGGGTTATACCTTTTTCCTTAAAAATCACAGAATTATGGGATATGCGGTATGTCCGAGACATATTTTGAATTTAAACATAGCTAAGTAGTGTCCAATGGCCATCAACATTAAAGCAAAAAGTAAAGGCATCTCCCAATAATAATGTCATGTGGAACAATAAAACTCTTAACTATTGCAGTAGCTTATTAGATATTTAATCATTTCTTTACTTTATCTGTTAGTTCTGGCATCTCAGCAACAGAAATAAATAAAGGCGGTTTTTAATATTTTATTCAAAAAGCCAACACACTTTACACTTCTCATCTGTTGCTCAGTTTCAAATCTCACTTGTGACCTTTTAAACTTACAAACCTAGAAAAAACAAATCAACTACAACCAAATCGAAAAGTAGATCAGAGACTTCTTTGAGTCATTGACAGTCAAGCCAGAATTGTGTTCATGCTCATCAGTACACCTGATGAGAAAGTGAGAGGTATTGTGCGCTTCCTTGGTGTTGTCATCAGGTTCTTAACCCAGATCTCTGTCGTGTTCTCATTATACGTGTGGACGCTATTTAGTCCACAGCACTGACGCAAGACGTGACCTGGTTATAAAAAAATCTTTATTTAACTTTTCTGCTGCTCTTGGAGAGCTGACCTGGCTGCAGACAGGCGTGCACTGTGTAGATACCAACAGTGGGAAAACTTCCTGAGTCAAACTTAGTCAATCTTGACAAAACAAACCAGAAGAAGCGTTTTATTTACTTCATAAGAGCCTCCACTAAGAGCTGATACTCCACTGAGGCAGACAAGCTGTTTGAGCTTTAATCATTTTGCAATAAGCTTTCTTAAGGAGGAGTGGATCATATGATGAAGCTCCGTATTAGTGAAAGCTGTCGATTGTTGCGGAGAGCTGATAATAAACTGTTTCTTTCAGAAAATGCGATTAGGCACTCAGTTATTCAGAGTGGAGACAGATTTTTGATAAGGCAGCAAAAAGTGAGCGTTGTTTCTTCTCTAATGAAACATAAGCCTTCAGGGCACATGAGGTAAAAATGGCCAAACTGCACCTGGAACCACCTACATTCCCTTTAGAGGTTCACTGTGCACACTCCTCGTCACCCTCCCTCTGCCTGCATCTTTGCAACACGCCCTTAACCTCTTTATAAGAGACCGCATTAGAATGACTGCGCAGCCTTGTTGCCTACATGTATGTACATGACTCCGACACGTTCCCTTAAAGCTGTACGTTTATGATATAACACAGTACCTTTCTTATCCTTCCCCAGCAGCACCACCTTTGGTTTGTACATTGGTGGCTCCACCAGGGTGGGCCTCATGTCAGAGATACGGATGTCGTTCGGAGAGCCGCCCATTGAATCCTGAAGAAAGGGAAAAACAGCATCAGGCATGTAAAGTAGAGAAGAAAAGGCAGCTTCTGTGATTTAAAAAATGATCACGAATCTCATGTAGACAATTCGTAATGCTTGACTGACATCAAACATACACACATTTGTTAAATAAATACACACTTGGGCAAGTGTTTCAGCAGGTTCTGGAGTTTCTGATCCCCAGTAGCATCATGGAGCGTGCTTTTAACCCTCTGGGGTTTTGACTTCTGTTTACTTTTCCCTGATACCTCAGATTATCTTATGTAACGTGGACTCATTATTGCAATAAACAACTAATGAACTATTTACATTTTTCAGTACTGTCTGCACTATTTAAATACAGTTCTGAAAAATCACATATTATCAACTTGTTAGAGGAAGCAACACTGAATTGGAAGCACATGATTACGATGTATATACACATATTCTGACAATGGTGTAAAGATTAATTCCAGCTAGTAAGTTTGATATATATATTGACTTATGTAGGTCTAAATGCAAACACGACTTTTGTTTGTTTGCAAAATCCACACAGAGAAACTACGCGCTGAACGTTAAAGGTCAGAGTGTGATTGAGAGTTAGAGTCATTTCTAAAGAAATAATAACTTTCTTTGATTTTCAACTTGTCACTTGTTACAGTTCTTTTTGGATTGTGTATGTGTTTATGTGAGAGAGAGAGAGAGAGAGAGAGACAAACCTCAGAGCTCTCTGTCAAGTCCTCTTTGTCCTTCCTCTTAGGAATATCAATGCCAGAGTTATGCATTGGTCCCTGATCCATTAGCTGAGTCTGAGAGAAGTCCTGCATCTCTCTGTCTGTCACCTGAAAAACAGCTTCATTTTTTGAGTTGTGCATTGATTTGCTTCAAACGCACAAACATAAGTAAAGCGTTCGTTGATCTCAGCTGCTTATAATCAGAGACTTCACAGTGTGACTGAATCTTACAACATTCTTAAGCTTCTTTGAATTTGCATTTTTAGAATGAACGGGTACTTACTTCAGGTAAGCTGTTGCAATGTTAGAGGCGTTATCTCATTATCATGCATAAGCATCATGTCTGTGTCCTGCGACATCATTGCTAATAAATACATTTGGGACTACAGCTTGTTGACGAGGCGCTTCTGTACCTCCTGTATGTGTCTGTATGTGTAATCTGTACCTCTTTAGGAGGCAGGGGCCACGGTGGTTCATATGGCTCTTTGCTGAGGTGTGTATGTTCCATGTTGGTTCCTGCCGAGGTGGCGGTGCCTGTGCTCAGCTGGTGCTGGTGCCCGTGTCCGGCGTGTACGCTTTTGCCCACAAGACTTTGCACTGACTTAACCATGTTCTTCAGGTCCTCAGGGTAGGGCGTTGGATAGCGCTTTAGGTTTATCTCCACCTACAAGACATTTAGGACAATATTTAATAAGCGAGGGGGTGAAGTAGCAAACTTAAATCTGCCAATATCAGCATAAAGTCACAAGTCACAAACAAGTAAACTTGATAAAGGAGCAGGTATACTGTAAGCACGACTTATTATCTGCAATCTTGCAAACATAATTCAGCGTACAAGTGCACAGTTTTCTGCCTGTGTTTGTGTCAGAAAACAGGATTGCAACTTAAAGCAAGGAGAGGCAAATGGAGGAAAATTACTTCCAATGCTGGGGTGAAATCTACAGTCAGATATCAACGAGGTCGAAGCAGCCGGTCTCTCAACGAATCCTAGTAGCCGAGGATTGGCTGCTTTATGACAAACATATCAGCCGTAAAAACCTGAAATATTTACCAGCTGCCCTGTTACATGTGTAAAAGAACACATCATTTACCTGACTGCAGGGATTGATTTATGACATCTGGGTGGCAAAAATGTTTCAATTTTAGGGGTAAATTAAATTCTAAGATTTTACTCGTAAAATCTCATGCAAATCTTAAAGTTGGAGGTGCTCCAGTAGCAAAAACAAAAATAAACAGACACCCTATTCACCTCATATAACCCCCCCGCACCCACCCCAAAACAGATATAGCTGACCTTGACCTTCCCAGAGTTGTCTTCCTCTTCTTTCTTGTCCTCAAAGTCGAAGGCCACCGTCATCCTCTGTTGTCTCTGCTCCTCCCACAGTGTAGGATTAAAGCTGTCACTGTCCGACTGATAATCTGCACACACACACCATAAATTAACAGTTGAGGGTTCAAAATTATAGCCTGAGACTGTCAGGTAATCTTTACCTGGGTACATATAACGTTGAAATATTACGACATTAGCTACATTTAAGGGTTAAATGTCCTAAAACTATGTTCAAACATTACACAAACACACACAAAAGTAGTTCGTACCCTCATCGTGTCGCGGCTGCTGAGGAAACATGTAGTTGGTCAAAACCTTCTGTTTGGTTTCTGGGTGGGCTTCTGTCTGCAGTGGGATCAGAGCCTTGGACTGCAAACACACACACACACACACACACACACACACACATAGGCTTTAACGGTATTTCTGTAGGGACTTTTACTGATGACATCTATTCCGTTGTGTCAAATTTTTAACCTGCACCTACCCCTTTTCCTAAAAAACAAAGATTTCTGCCTGCTGCTCATTTAAATCGCTGGCACAATCAGCTGCAGCAGAGCCCGACTTCAAACGAAGCCTGCCGAGTATTAATGTAAATCACTTGGGAAGGATTTGCGAATCAATTTTACCAACAGGGAAAATGAATGTTGCATTGCATTCGGATTACAAATGTCACAACACATCCTAATTAAAACTGTATCAAGACATAATAATTTACATTTTCTATTTTCGGATATAACACTAGCAAACTTTTCTGTCTTCCTCGCAAACTTTAATGTGGACCGAATTCCCGTGACGTCATAGTCGCCACTTGTAATGCATTAAACAGCATGGGTGAATATGAGTTTCATTACTGAGGCAGAATATGCCGACATAAGTGGTGATATTAAATGTAAATGTGTGAACGCTCTGCCATTAAACAAATTGCATTTGAATTTTAAATTTGCTTTCCTCTTCAGCAGGTAAATAGCGATCCGCGCTTCTTGGGACTCTTGATTTCGTTTAACGGCTTTGACTGAACTTTTAGCTAAAATGCAAATGCCTTGAAGAGCTGAAGAACAGCTTGGCTGTTTTTCTGTATGGCAGCTAAAACTGCGTCATCGTGGACTCTCTCTGCTGTATGCAGTGCATACATCGCAGAGAGAATCAAATTCAGAGGACCTGTAAAACCATTCACTTCTCTTCAGCTTCTATGTTATCACTGAGAAGATTAACATGCAGCAAACTCTCCATTAGAAGCACAAAGTCAAGTAATTATCAGTTAACTGTGGTGTTTAAAAAACAAAACAAAGGAGAGAATAGCGAGAAAATGAACAGGAGATGACATGTGCATTTTTCATCATTATCACCATGTTGCGAATAAATCTCCCTATTTTATTGATTTTTCTTTGTCACATCATTTTGATAAAAAGCCATTAGAAGTGAAATGTGACACTAATTGATAATTAACAATAAAAACCTTCTAGTGACAGGCAAGTAAGAGGGACCTATTATTGACTCATCTCCATATTTATACTCTCGAGTTCTGCCAGAGTAACTTTGCATAATCAAAGTTAAGAGTAATCCTTATTTGAACCTCAGTGCAGACCGTTTTAGCTCCTTTGCCCATTCCTTTTAAAACAATTTGTACATATGTTGACCTTATGTTAAATATGAGAACCCAGATATATGACAGAAACTAAGGAAAGTATAAAAGGGATGAAATAAAACACGCCATAACATAGTCGTGGTAATTTGATTACAATGTGGATTTCGTTGTGTGCTTGTGCTGCACGTTTGTTAGCACACATTTGTTCAATGCGTGCTCTCTTGGAGAGCGTGGGCAGAGAGAAAGAGATACCTGATTGTCAGAGAGCCACAGAGCTGCCAGGTCCTTCAGCTTAGTGAAGGTAAACGGTAGATTCTTTAACCTAATAGAGAGAGACACACAGAGAAGGAGGGAGAGAGGGAAGGTGAGAAAGAAAAAAAAAAAGAGATGTTTCATCACCCACGCACTGTACAGCCCGCAGAGCATATAACCATAGCAACACACTCAGCCATTCCCATGGAAACAGTAGACCGATCTGAAACGACCATTGAGAAAGTTTGCGCTTGTGTGTGCATGTGTCTATTCACTACTGAGTCATAAAGGAGCTAGGTGTGTGTGTGTGTGTGTGTGTGTGTGTGTGTGTACCTGTTGTCACTGAGGTTAAGGACTCGCAATTTGGTCATCTGTCCGATCTCATCAGGAAGGAACTCCAGTTTGTTGGACCGCAGTGACATGACGGTCACGTTCTTGCAGTTACCAATCTGAAACACACAGACACACACACAGTCAGATTACATTACATATACGTCGCGTAGTGAGCAAGATCCACAGCATCACAATTAAGCTACTGTATGTTACACTGGACATCGTCAGCCTGATGGGTGTTAAAATAGAGATAGTATTAAAAGACTTTTGAGCATCTTTGCAAGATGCTTTCAATGATGTTCAACACCGTACTTTTACAAAATGTAATAATCCCCATTGTCTTTAGAATGACCACGAAGTTTTTTGTTTTTTTCATGCATATAATATTTGGAGTTCAGGGAGCACTTTTGAAGACGTTCTATGACACAGTAGTGGCATCTGCCATTTTCTACAGTGTGGTATGTTGGAGCAGCAGTCTATCGGCAGCCGAGAGGAAGAGGATGGATAAACTGATCAGGAAGGCCAGCTCTGTCCTAGGATGCACCCTGGACCCAGTGCAGGTGGTGGGAGACAGAAGGACTGTGGCCAAAATAACATCGCTGATGGACAGAGTCTCCCACCCCCATGCATGTGAATGTTGCTAAACTGCAGAGCTCCTTCAGTGACAGACTGCTGCATCCTCGATGCACGAAGGAGCGTTTCCGCAGGTCCTTCCTCCCTGCAGCTGTCAGACTGTACAATCAGAACTGCTCCCAACAATCATAGATGTTTACATCAGCGCTGTAAATTGCACTATCGGTTGATACTATTTTATCAACCAATTCATACTACAACCAGGGTGGCCTCTTATCTTTATTTAATTTA
>VUQR01008164.1:28632-57877 GCA_015108515.1 Hemichromis elongatus | reverse complement strand
GTTTTCCCATATTATAGACTAACAACTTATTTATAGCAGTTTAAATACAAGCAATCCGTTTTTGACAGACGATAATTTTTTGGCACAACACCGGCACGCAGGATCACGCGCACCTCCGTCTCCAGCTTTGTAGGTTCTGCTGGCACGCCAGCCTCCGGTCCTTCCCGCGCCTGTCCAACCAATAATCACACGGTTGCTGTAACAGTACATTCAATAGCTGCAGCTCTCCCGCTGCCAACCGTACGCATCACCACCAACAGCAACAACACAATAAGAGCACCTGTTTTAAGCCGGCGAGGTGTGATTGTAGATGGGGTGCAGGTGAGTCCATCTCACCTGCCGCAGCATCGCAGATCAGCAACAATAATAAAGTATTTTCTATTTAATTATAAACTTTGTCGTAATTGTGTCTTTGGTTTTAAGTATTTAATAATAAAAAAAACACGTATGGTCATGAAAATTAATTGAGATTTACCAATTCAATGACACATCCACCTTATTTATTGAAAAGTATCGATATCGGCGATACTGGCCCGTATTTACTTGGTATCAGATCGATACCAAAATATGCAGTATCGCACACCTCTAGTACTCAGTGACAGTGGGAAGGAAAAACTCCCTTTTAACAGGAAGAAACTTGCAGCAGAACCAGGCTGCCATCTGCTGCAACCCAAGGAGGAGAGGAAAGCAAGGAAAACAAGACACAGCGTGGGAGAGAGGCAGAGATTAATAATGACTAATGATTAAATACAGAGTGATGTGTAAGCACATAGAGAGTGAAGGAGAAACACTCAGTGCATCATGGGAAACCCCCAGCAGCCTAGGCTTTTTACTGCATAGCCAGTAAAAGGCTCACCTGATCCAGTCAGTTGATTTCCTTCAGAATGAAGAGTTGCGGTAAAATCTGTGTCTTTAACTTTTTACTTTAGGCTTTTATTAATCGGAACTGTAATTCCACGACTACTTGCTGACTGTCTGGTCTATAATATTCCAGAAAATTGTTAAAGATCCTCATCACATCATCATCATCAGCGTTCATCATTTCCCAGAACACAAGCTGACTTATTTATTTCTGATTATGAATGAAAAAAGACTCTCTGCTTGTCAATAATGAAAGTACTGAGGTTTTAAAATAAAAGCCTGTTTATTAATACATGGATGAACCAGAGCACTCTGCTCCATGATGACTGCTCGGGCCACGTCCTCGAGGAACAGCTGATTGTGTTTTATTAAGAATGTTGCAGCACTATTCTTATTTCTTTATGATCATTAACTCATAAACAGCATATTTACTGTTAAACCCCCCCAAACACAACAGAAAAATCTTCACTTCAGTGAAGCCAGAACCACGCATTTTTTATTTTCCGACTACCAAACTGGTTATCGCACTTGTTGCCAATCAATTAATTTTGTACATTTTAAGTCCACATTAATCACACTGGGCTTGAATCCAGGATGATGTGATTACGACGGCTCTGCAGCGAGATAATTTAAAAGAGCAAACATCTGTTCTTGTCTTGAGTTCTGTGTTCAATGCTGGAATTTCAAGAGCCGCCAAATGTTCGCCATTTTTAACGGTAGCGTGTTGCTTCATTTTTTTTTTTTTTTTTTGACTAATTTTATTCTCCGCACATGCATTTTTAAGTTTAACACTTGCTGCTGTGCAGAACATCCTTCTGACGTTTCTGCCTTCATTGTGTATTGATGCGGTCTGCGCTTGATGTCCTCTTGGGCTCCGTCTTATTAAATCATTAATATACATATTTTAACGAGGCTTGCAGTAAATCTAATCACATTACTGGGAAATTTAATTCTGGATGAGTCTTCCTAATCCAGGCTTTTCACAGTGATCTGCAACTTCCGTTTCATCCTCTGCAAAACACCAGTGAGTTTAACAGCTTAAGACCTCTATAACGTTGTTGCTGTAATGGTATCTCTTGAGTCTACTATATCATCCCAAAGCATGACCGGCTAAAGCTAGGCAGGCTTGTCATTTCCGCTTTATAAGAAAAACTCGACTGACCTCGCCAGCTGGAAGAATACACTCAATAAGTAAGACGATACCTTGGTTGGGAACGTGTGAAGCAGCTGGTACGAGCCTTGCTCTTTCGTCTTGTGGACTTTTGGTCTCCTCTTACATTTCATTTCAGTACTTTTCAAAGTCAGAAGCTTTTACTACTTCATAGATGTAAATCAATAGAGGCATCATGTAATGGCTGTTGCCGACAGTTTATCATGTCCCGTAATACATATTACCCCGCACTCCCCTTTGGTTTCAGTACTTAATGAGCACAAACCACATTAAGCGTTTGATTTTGCCCCGTTTTTGAAGATGAAAGTTGAAACATAATCATTAACCAACAGAGAAATTACTCCAAATATTCTGTAGGTTGCAGCCCTCTCCCAGTATCGTATCCATGCTTGCACACACGTAAGGATGACTACCCGTCCTTATAACTATCCCCGGCTCGCTACTGTTAAAAGCAACAGGTTCGGTTGGACTTTGCACAGGCTCTCGGTGGTCACAGAGGAGAAATATCACTGGGCTTTGCTAACAGCTCAGCTGAGCAATGAAACAGAACACATTATTGCTCCGCAACATCAAAGGCTTTGTCTGTGTGATACATATTTAATTAAATCCTAGTGCCTCTCACAGACACACGGTGGTATCTGTACTCACAGATACAGCAGTGCTGCGTATATATCTAGTCTCCTTCTCTCTCGTTCGCGGACATAAACTCACACACTCCAGCGCGTATCGCATGCTGGTTGCAAATGTAGTCACACTGCGGCAGTGTGTGTGTGTGTAGATTCTTTATACCTGGGAATAAAGTAACCAGGCCTGTGAATATGGCTGTAAACTTAACCCTTAAGCCTTAACTGCACCTGAAAAAAAAAGACCTACAATGGTGTTGCTATAGTAACACTTCAAAAAAATTAGCTTTCTTTCAGAGATACATGCAATAACCAGTGTCTGCTTTGTGTTTAATAAAATATCTCTTTGACCTTTCTTAGTGTAAACACAGAAGGTGGTGTTTTAACAGGAAAGCAGGACCTTCATGAATTTAAAGTTAAACTTTTAGAATAGTTTTGTTCCCAGAACTGTGGTGCTGGGAAAAAGTTAATCAAACACCAAAAAAGTGCAGCGTGAGATGGCAAGCAAAAAATTTTTAAAAACGGTCTAAAAAACAGGATTTAATACTGAGTGCTCCACTGTGACCATTCAAGCACGCTGGGAGAGATGACCGTAATTGGCGATCACGCATCGGAATTTCAGGAGCGGGACCACGCCTCCAAACACACTCCTTCTGGTCGTCATCTACATAGGTTCCCCCCAGTTCCACAAGCTGTTCGCTCTCGTTTACGTGCCCCACCCTCCCTCCCTCCTTGTTTCAGTTCCTTAACTTCTTCACTTCTATTTAGTGCATGGGGATCTGCCAGGCCCGGGAGCTGTCGCCAGTCCCCTTCGAGGTCTTCCCCTAACCGCAGCACAACTCACGTCCAAGCATTCACCATAACCTACTAAAATGCTGCCAAACCTAAAATGAGGACGTGGGCCCAGCTAGTGAATAAGAAGTAGAATGTGGACTTGAGATGTTATGCTCGGTGTAAGTATTTAAGATGGCTTAGGCATCCATAACTGATCGTCCTTTGCCTGAAACGACTGGTTAAAGTTATTTGTCAGGAAAAATATAGAGTAAAGAAGATCGTCACCATTCTTCCACATGCCTGTGAGGAAATCAGGAGAGCAGTAAAGTGGCTGGACCCCGAGCACAGAAGAGAGCAGGAATCAGCTATGACAGATATGACTCTGATGAAGTCAGGAACAGAATGAATGGAGCCAGCGTGGAAGTGGGTTGGAAAGCAGCTTACAGAAGAGCAGCAGCAGTTGGGAGTCTGAGTCGTTTGAGCTGCGCCCTTATTTCCCGAACTGTCACCACAGCAGATGACAGTTCATGTTTGATGTGGCACCAATTTTACGCCGGATTCCCTTTCTGATGAAAGTCTCCCATTTATCCAGGTTTGGGACTAACACCAGGAGTACACTAGCTTATGAACCAAGCAAAGCTGGGTCATGTGTCTCTCTCTCTGGTCTCAAACCACGGATCTATTTCCGTACACACCAATGTGTTAGCAATGACATCATATTAACATAGGCTCAAGCAGCTTAAATAACACACGTTGCAAGAGCTTTATTGTGCGGATGTATAGATGGCTATCAGCTGAGCCATTAGCTGAGCTAAGATCAGCTGATCTTATGCAGCTGTGGATGAGCTTGATATCATGGCCTGCTTAAACTAATGGTTTGTATTATTGATAATTAACATTCACAGACTCAGAAAAAAGAACGATTCTTTGCCCTCATAAACATGAAACAACACTTCTTAGTAAAGTGCAACTGAAACATTTAAAATCAAAGGTTGAATTTCTTTAAATAATTAAAAATTATGGAAAACCTGAAGCCATACCAACCGAAAAAATTTCATCTGAACAGATTCCATAAAGACAAGCATTCAAAGTCAGCATTCGGGGCTTAAATATCTTTTGTTTTGTTTGTTTTTTCAGTTTGGTAGTGTCACCTTCTTTCTTCAGTTGTAAGTTTAAGTTTTTAGTTGGACATGCGTATCATGTTTTAACCAGTCAGCCATCTCTAGAGGAGCACAGCATGCGGGGAGCCTGTATGCCACATGTGCTAGATGTCCCGCAGAAACAAACTGCACAACATGTGTGTGTTTGTGTAGGTGTGTAGCCGAAATTTTTTCTGTTTGCCTCTTGGTGTGTGAGTGCCCTGCCGTGACAGTGGCGGCTGACAAGACAGGTTTACACACACACACACACACACACGGGCGCGCACAAGCATTCCCGGGGGATCCAGATAAGATGTGTTGTGAGGCATGGGCGACATCCATTACAAAACCTCCCATGGTCCAAAACCCCTGGAGCTAGCTGCTGGTTCTCACACACTGAGAGACAAACTACCTTAAATGCAAACACACACACACACTTGCTCACAAAGAGACAGAAGAAGAAGAAACACGAGATCTGTAGACATAAAATTCTACAAATATATTCACACAGAGATCTAACAGAAACAGCCCGATGTACATATTCTCTTTAAAAAAAAAGAGTGACGAGCAGAATTCACAGAGGAAATCACCACCGGATGTTGGAAACACATTCCGGTGACAGAAGAGACAGACAGTCCATGACAGCGCTGAAATGAGGTTGTCATGTTGGTGGTAGGGGGCACTATTTGGTGGCACATTATGAAAGATCTTTGATAGGTTTGCTTCAGTGTTTTGACAGTGTGAGTGGATGTGGCCACAACAGGCCTGAGTGATGTTGTTTTATATGTGTGCACAGACTTATGCAAATTATAGCAGCTTAATTTACTTGTGCACGTTGGAAATGTGAGAGACAAAGATTAAGAGATCCTTGTAGAAACTCTCTGAGTGTGCGTGTGTGTCTGTGTGTGCCTGCCTTAATGAAGCCACACACACCAGCATGATCCCCATCAGTCTACTGTCTCCTAATTGGACCTACACCGAGCAACTAGCGGACCTCCAGCATTCATCTCCAAGAATACACAGTGAGCTGGGGTGCTGTGCAGGGTAGCCAGAGATACTGACAAAGAAAAAAAATTGGATGGGAAGAGAAGGAATAAAGAAAGAAATCCTAGGAACACCTGCCTACTAGTTTGACCTTTACACAATTATTGGCAAGCGTGGGCACTGGCTGTGTGGGAAGGTGATCACAGAGACTAACTAACTGAACTGAGACGAGACGACTGACAGCAGGCCGGAGAATTTGAGCGCGTCCGCCTGCTCGTGCTCACACCTGCGTTCCTCTCACACATGAGCAGATGAACACACTCATCAAACATCATCTAGCGGGCTACCACGTGGAGACGCGCAGCACGCCGCGCAGTGTCTTCCTTGCTACCGCTTGAAGAGAGAATAAATCAGTGATTATCATATAACCCCAGGTGTTAAGCAACATCCCTGATGTACTTTACCGACAGAGAGATGGAAGCAATTTGAGCAGAGCGGTGAGGAAATGTAGCGGTGGAGAGCAAAACTATATCCAGCAACAGTGTGAGTTGGATCTGGCTGGTGAACTTTGATTTGTGGAGCCCTTTCTTGCTTCTAAGGCTCCACCAAAACATCCCGAAATTAATCAGAAAACAGCAGAAATCGCACAGAATCTGTGTCATTGAGCGCAACATCACTGTAAATGTGGCGTGCGTATCTAAACGCGTCAATATAGGAACAATTGCTGCTTCTCAGCAGAAAAAAGCCCAATTAAACGACAAACAATTTACCTCTCATTTTGTCGTCTCCTGAGCATCGGGCCTGTTGAAGATGATGGACGGGAGCAATTTCTAGAACATGGCAACAATGCAAATCACTCTCAGTCTCTCTCCCTCAGCTGTTTTCCCCCACGGTACTCTAGATTGCAGCCTCCCATCCTAATTGTTCCCAAACATCTCACGCCAGCAGCGTGAGTTAATTGGGAACGAGAGAAGTTGATCTCCCATGATAGAGAGCCTTGCATTAATGAGTATTCCCAAAATGACTATCCGCATTAAATCGGCAAGCGTAAAATGTATTCTTTGGTCCAACAAAATCCCGCAGAGCTGAAGGACCTTGGTAAAACATTAAACTGTGTCTCTGTGTTTGTTTTCTAATTGTGCATCAGGACTATTTTATATTACCAGCAAATTTAAGTGAGAGATGTCTAACCCAACGGGAGGAGGTTTTTAAGAACGAAATGGCCATGAGAAACTTGCAACATGAAAGAGATGGCCACAGTATCTCATGACACTATAGAACTCTTCCCCAAACCTAGAATGAAGCCAAACTCAAAAAGTACTGATGCACGCCAATGCTACCCTTCAATTTCTTAGTAGATACACCTATGGTTTCAATTTGACAATCCTAGGAGACTTCCTTCTTGAGTTATCCCCTCAGACTCAGGTGAATACCGAGCACGAACAAGAAAATCATTCTGAAACTTGGGTGGCTAATCGGTTCCATCTGACCCCATTAGCCTTTTATAGCTAAGAGGTAAAAACTCGTTTTTCGTTGTTCAAATCAATGGTTCCCAACATGGAGGGCTGGACTCCTCAAAGGGGTTACAGACATTTTTTCAGAATTATTGCAGACAAGATAGAGCTCTTTTTGTTCCATACACCCTCTTGTGAAAACCTGCTGTCTACAAAACTCCCACAAAGCAACAATTTGAGAAGGCGTGTCTAATGAAACTCTGGGCCACTACCCTCCTAGCAGAGACCAGGAGTGGGCCACGGGAGCCTGCTAAACTCACTTCTTTTTAAAGTCGCACTCCCAGATGACAGCGTCACTCGAAGTTTTCAATTTTGAGACGTTCCATCTGGAGCTGCTGATGTTGAAGCAGTACCTAACAACTTCCAGCCTACATGACCTCATGTGTAAAATTGGTGTTTGTTAACGGGAAACCATCTAGCATCCTTTCATCGGTCTTTCTTGCTGCAGGCTACTAGTAGAATTTTAATTCTGTGTTGCATAACTTCCACAATAACTGTCAAGCCCTTTCAGTTTCAACACAGTCTACTTATAACCACTGTAGCTCATTCTGTTTCTTATTTTAAAAGAGGACCACTTGCAAGATAAAGGTAGGAGGAGTACAGTTGGCTAAAGTAATCAATGTAGTGGGATCATATAAACAAGTCATTATGTAGTTAATATTTGATGTTTGCATTCATAGACTATTCTTAACAAGGCAACAAGGAACAAATTAATGTGATGTATGAAGGTGGTATAGAAAAAACTATGGAAAAAAATGTGTGTGTTTTTTCGCAAACCTCTTACGTTCACTACCTGAATGTTCATTTCCTATTACTATCTTAGCATTTCGGTGAGCAAGCTTTACCACGGCTGTACACAATGTGCTGGAAACAGACAGTGGAAGGCAGCTACAGCTATCATGGTGAGCATTACAAGACTGAGGTACATTCAAAAAAACTTCCCAATTGTTGAATGAATGAAATGACACCGAGATAGCCGGGCAGCGAGCCGTTACAGTTAAACAGCTGCGTGGCTGACGATTCTCCAGTCAAGAGAGACGTAGCTCAGCCAATACCACGACGTTCAAAATTGCATAAATCCAAAGTTTGAATTCATTTTCATGTTTCACTGTTTCCCACGTTAAAACAGTTTTTAGCTTCGGTCTTCAGTGGCGGGACTTACTTTCTAAAAATGCAAACATTCTTCAGCCAATACCACCACAGTTAAAAGAAGGTTAGTATCTCCATTTATGTGGATTTATATGTGGATGTAATCTGGTAGCAAAAAACTCAGCAACATGACTGATGACAGATACAACAGTGGTTATATCAGACACAGTATGAAGAGGACCTGGGGTGGAGATGGGTTGCAAAGCAGCTTGCAGATTAATTTTATTTCGATCATTCTAAACTTATATCTCATACCTATGAGTATTGTTTTTTTATGTATTGGAAATGTACTTCTACTCCATTACTTTAATCAAAATGTCAGTAAATTGCGATAAATGGTAAACCTTTCCCTCTTTTCATTTAAAATGTAAAATTCCCACTATATTTTCCAAAATGGAGAAAAAAAAAATCTAACTCCTGAACAAATTTGTGTAAATGTAATTGGAGCTGAAATTAAGTGAAATCAAATAAGCACAGTGACAGAGAGCGAGAGAAACGAGTCAAAGGAAATGAAACATGTCTGGCGTGTCGGTATGTCCCCACGGAGCTGTCATTAATTAACCGTGAGATTGGTTCCCTCCACGTCCCACCCCCGTCGCTCATTCTGCTGATCCTGAGATGTCAAGGGGATTCGCCACCTTCTCACCTCTGACAAAGACATAGGCAGTGTTGGTAAAGTGGACAAAACACAGATGTGTGAGAACACATCAGATAAAACGAAAACACGTTTTAGTCTTCACACTTCTCAAGCTCCTGTGCACATGTTCTGGTCCAGCTGCCTATAGCTTTCTTTCAGCACTGCAGTACATCACTAATGATAGCTCAAATCCCTCAACTCCCCTATACTACCCAGAGGGGTGGAGAAATCTGCCAAACTGGTACAGGTCCTCTCCTTACCTCTCACACTACGGTATTTGACAACCAACTAGGGAACTGTAAAATTAAAGGCCTTGGCAAATGAAATTCTGTGACATAGCAGCATGAATCAAAGCAGGCCCTGCATTGGGAGCCTGTGAAGACGAATGAACAAGGTGTGCTCTCAGAAGGAATACAAAAATAAAGTGGAAAGTTAGAGAGGGCAAAAAAACCTCCCAAAAAACCCTCAAATATTATAATGTTAAGGGAGCAAAGTGCATCATCTGGTATCCAACAGCTGCATCCTGGTTATTGACTAAAGAGGTATCGGTTCATCATTTCACCTTGAAAAGGAGAGTGCTTTGTATAGAAGCTCTTTCAAAACACACACTTTATTGACTTCCTTTGATATTAATAGCCTGTGACACAAAATGCCATTTTCCCAGCGAAGCCACGTTTCTTCTTATCTGATGTGACCTTGTTGATGGTGCCAGACACGGTGCTGTAATATATCTCAGCTCGGGCATCGTTGCAGATTACCGATGCCACATAGCCAGAATGAATATGAACTGCTTTGCCTTTGTTCCAGATCTTCAAATCTCACATATGAAGGCTATGTCAGTCCAAATCACAGGGTATTTAGGGGATGTCAAGCAGCCCTCGCAATGGCCTCTTCCACACTGCTCTGATACAGATGTACAAGTGACAGCACCGACGTGAAGGGCCATCATCGCTGCAAGGCAGGCTATCTGTCGTTGAGGTGAAGAGGCTGATAACAGTGGTCCCTGTCTGTCATACAACAAGCAACCCCAACACCATCTCACCCCTGCGGGAGACTTACTGCTTTAATATGGACAATGAATGGTTCAATTTGTCCCGTGTGTGTCAAAGGACTGGCTTGGTGTGATTACTTTCTTGGCACAGTCGTGACATTCATTGGCTTGGTCAGGACGTATTGGGAGAAAGGCCTCTGTCAGGCCAGAATAGGAGTGAGTGACAGAGAGAGAGACGGAAAAAGGAGAAAAGGGAGAAACATGTAGAGAAAGGGAGCGGCGTAGAGGCCGGCTTTGCACGCCTCAATGAACAGCGGCACTTCAATCCTCCATAGGATGAGAAATACAGTATCCTGACCTTGACTGATCAAGCAGAGAAACAAACCTACAATCCACGCATGCAAAGTCACAAAAAAAAGACACGAAAATGCTGTGAAGTGCAGAAAGGGGACAAGAGCACTTGTTTTTTTTACATTTCCCCTTTTAACTCTGGTCATATTGGAAACATTTAACCCAGAGACACCTGTGCCATGTGTGTCCATATGAAAGAAGACATTGTGGGAAACACAGAAGGCTTCGTCAATTTCTTGCTGACAGTTAAATGAGAAAATCAACACCACTCTCATGTCTGTAGAGGCCACTCTAAAAACTGTCTGCTCAGTTTATGTAGCAATAAGACTCGAACCTTATTTAGCGAGGTAATCAACTCCAGAACCTTTAAAGCTTTCTAATTACAGTACGATTATTGCATCTACTGCATTAGTATACTTTAACAAAAATTTAAATATTATTTTAAGACTGATTCAATTCATATTTCGAGAGAGAATTTTGAAACCACGTGGGTTTATTCAGTGTCTCCATCCTTGGGTGTCAAACACTGTCAGATGCTGCTACCACTGCAGGGAAATGCACAAGGGTTCCCGAATGGATGTTGGAGGGCCAGAACTGGAGTTAATCTCGAGTTTGAAAGTCAAGATAAGTTGGTTCAGGTTTTGCCTTCTTTGTCTTATTCATTTGTCATTTCTTTTATTTGCCTTTGGTCTTTGGTAGCATGTGTGCGTGTCATTTTGTCTGTAAACACAATAGCTCATTAATGAATTCTGATACAACTTTATAGGGAGGCAGAGCGGGGTCATGTTCACAATACATTAAAATTTGTCTTTTAAAGATCTTCAAGATTTGTCAAAAGCACAAAAAAACTACTTGGTAAGGTTTCCTAAGATCACAGAACATCATAGTTTAGGCTGAAGGACACCCCTTTAAATCCTCACAGGTATAGAATGATGTTTTGGTGGGTTCATTGCGAGAAGCCTTGACCACTGCCATAACCTCGGAGCATTACCTTGTGCAACCTTTGACGAAACAACACTACTGGCGCTGTGGGACTAACTCTAAGCACGTGCAGAGTTCCTGAAGATCTCTACGCATCTTTTTTACTTCCATAAATAAATAGAATGTCTACGGGCTACAAACAGTTCTGCTGGAAACATCACCACACGCACACCCAGAACCACAAATACCTCTCCCTTACCTGGATAGTGGGTGGTGAGCGCTGTTTGCGGGTGGTTGTTGTAGACAAGGTGGTGGT
Source organism: Hemichromis elongatus (assembly GCA_015108515.1). NCBI lineage: Eukaryota > Metazoa > Chordata > Actinopteri > Cichliformes > Cichlidae > Hemichromis > Hemichromis elongatus. The sequence goes on along the minus strand of VUQR01008164.1, from coordinate 46,446 downwards.
AGTCTCTATAAAGGTGGTGGACATCTCTGGCGGCACCGAGGTGGTGGTGCGTGCCGCGCCCCGGCTAGTGGGGACGTCGCCCACCAGGCGCACGCTGCCGTTCACCTTGATGTTAGCGTGGCCCTCGGCGGCCATGTTGAGGACTTTGAGGCCATTGTAATAGAGGCCAGAGAGCTGGCCCTGGTAGGGCCGCTTCCGGTCGTTCCCACCGATCGAGATAGTGGCCTGGGTGTTGAAGATCGTCAACTGCCGGCCTGGCGCGGGAGGGAAAAGGGTTGATAAGCTTAAGAGGTGGAAGGTGGATGGATGATAATATAATGTAACGATAACATTGAACTGTCATAAACTTTCACTGCAAGATAGATGCGGTGATAGAGAACGTTTGATGAAATGTCTTGTTTCCCTGATTAAAAGAAGTTGCAGATGGTTTTCAGACTGTAATGATGATGCAACCTGGTTTTGTACAAGTGCTACAAATGCCCTACTTTTTACCTACTGTTGTACAATAAGTAGATTTCAAACTGCTGCTAAAGCTGAAAACAAAAATACTTGTAGCAGAAGCAGCAGTACTGTTGTTATTCTGCGTACAAAAAGGGTGGACTCAATAAGTTCAGCATGTATATGGGGGAATAATGTGCTGAAAGTATGAGCAATGCCCAGTTGCTATAACTCATTAGGAGAAGCCCAAACATCATTATCAAAACACACTGCTCATGCATTCCCGATGAAAGAAAAGCACAGCAAACTTTCACAATGCAGGAATCATAATTAAAAATCTCCATTGTATAATTTACAGACACATAACATCGCAAGCCTGCTACATTTGTTTGTTATGTAATACATAATACATTAGGTATGAAATGGCAGGGGCAGGACGTTCATATCACAGAAAAATGAAATAGCACGTGTGGAGTCATGCATGCAGCGGTAATGGGATTTTTTTTTTTTTCCAAACCTGCCTTGTTTTACAGTTGTTAAAGGGACTTTATAATGAAGTTATGCTGATGTTTATGTGCAATGAATTTTAAAAGCGGTTTATGATATTTTTTATGATGGATTAAGCACCAGAAAAACCAACTGGGGGAACAGACTTCTTCTTTTTTATTTTTTTTTGAAAATCCCCACAAAATGTTAAATACGAACAAGGTGCTGGTTTTGATAATCTAAGCGACTGGAAAAGAAATAAATAAAAAGCACAGCTCTATCAGGGCACGGTGCACCTTGGCAGGCGCGCTGTGACGCTTTGCCGTCAAAAAGGCTCCAATTAGCTCTCCATCGCCAAACAAGTGAGAATTTTATTGTGTTTGATGTGTATAACTACAATCAGATAAATTACAGCAGGGAGAGGCACCTGCTGTTTGGAAAGTTTTCAGGGGGATATGCCCACTGATTAATTTATTCTCAAACATTGCAGAGGATTTGAGCCAAGGGAGTTAATTCTCCTCTCAAAACAATCGGCCGACTGTTGCGGCATAGATAATGCCTCCGCCTCGTCAATTTTGCACAAAAGATTAGCAGCACTTGATATTTCACATCTTGTTTTTGCACTGTTTATAAAATCACTTCCCAGTCCCTTTAACTAGACACCATGGTTCAACTTTTTTTTTTCTTTTTTTAAAAGATGACAATGACAGAAAAAGGGACAAGAAATAATAATAAAAAAAAAGCATCATAAAAATTGAACCAAAGGGAAAGGACAACAAAATAAAATAAATTGCTTTGGTTTACTGTTTTTTTAAAGGGTTTAAGGGATGGTTATTCATTCTCAGAGGTTGAAAGGGAACAAGCCGATGAAATGACAGAAAATAAAGAACATTCTAGAAGTTCGATAAAGATTTACCTTTCTCCTGAAGCCAATCTTCTACTGGCCGGGTATATTTGAACGGGATTTTCTTATTTGCCATTTGATAGCGCTCAATGTCGCTGTTGCCTTTAAAGTTTGAAAGTTTAACAAACAGCTTCAAACAGTTGGCAACAGCAACAGACATCACACATTTATACAGTGGTTTATGAAGAGTTTTATCTTTGTTTAGAAATATTTATAAAAGCTTTATGATATATATGTATATATATATATATATATATACACATTTCTTTTACCCCACAGTAGCGTTACTTTAGTTGAAATTTTTTAAAATTCATATTTATATAGCACACTCCACACACAGCAGCAATGAGGAAAAACAAACTGTAGGGAAAGAAAAACCCTGCAAAAATAAGTAAAAACACAGGAAATGCATCACAGTCTACATCATATTACATAATAGAGACAAAAGGAAGGAGATCAAGTGGTTAAAAAGGCAGACGTGCATAAATCGCCTTTCTCTGAAGCAAATTGGAGGTAATTTATGTGCACTAATTCTCCCACTGGACACCACCTGCTTTTACATTTCAAGGGCCAAGGAATGATTTGGTTTAGTAGCTACTTGGAGGCAAGGAGTGTGTAGCAGCTTTTGAGGGAAAAAGGAGGCAATTTTAGATGAGGAAGTGGTAATTTGAAGCACAGCCGACCTGTTTGGGGGGTGAGTCCTACGTTGACACTGATTTGAAGAGGACAATGCATACAAATTAGATCATTACTGACGTAGTGGGGGGCTTTTTGGATTAAAAAAAAAAAAAACACCAAAGGAATGCAACCACCTCTTCAGGGAATGTGGCTGTTGTGTTGGAGGTATATAATGGTAGTATAATAATATTAGCCTCACTTATGAAGGGAATTTTGAGCCTGCACTGAACATTCCTGGCATGATTTCCAAATTTCCTTTGTGAATGTGCCGGGTTGCAGCATTTCGTCTGACAATCACGGAGCCTCTCCCTCTAAAACGTGCCGCGGATCTGTCGACGGTGAGAATTGAGACGTACAAGTCCGTCTTCAAACATTTTGAGGTATGACAAAAGAGTGTGAAGCCTGTACAGAATTACGAATGACAGCGTGATGTCACTCAATACCCAGAAGGAAAGGTATTTGGAGGAAGACAGACAAAAGGAACTGGCACTGACTCATTTACAGTATAACACAACTGAAAGGGCAAAGCTTCACCTGCCAGTGTGTTTAGTTAGGACTGCTGGTATTCTCTCAGGTGACTGAGCTATTGAACGTGCTTGCATTCAATAGCGTTATGTGCACCCTCATTGTGACACCCGCCCGAGTTGTATTTCATTTTCTTTCTTGGTTTTGTAGTAAGCTACATTTGGTGTAAGTCACCACTGCTTTGACCTGATGACTAAATTTACATAACATTAGTGTGAACGCGTCACAACTGCATAAAACCGCGAACTCGTACCAGTTTCCCTTTTGTCTTCCTAGCGTTCTTTGCTACCTTTCACAGAAAAAAAAACAAAAAACAACAAAAAAAAACAAACATCCAAGTGCTCAGTTTACAGCCAGCTGGGATGGAGTGTAGATATGACTGCAAGGGAGCTCAAGGCGCTAAAGGACTGTTTCTGCAGTGTGCCAGCAGGTTAATCAGCTACTAGCAGGACTCCCTCCCCATTCCTTTGATCTCAAGCAGGTTTCAGGTGGCAGCCAAATACACTCTCCTCTGGACAAGGGCCACAGAGGGAGGCAAGGTGTGCGTGTTTGAAATCAGAGGACAGTCGGAAAAGGTTTGGAGTTTGATCGAGCGAGCCGAGAGACGAGACGGGAAACGGGGGGGGGGGATAAGTGCCATCAACAAATAATCTCTTCACGTCTTTTCCATAAAGTTTCAAAAGTAGCCTCATGTTGTCGTTTAGACAAAGTGTAAATCGACTGAGAGGAAGAAGGAGAAGAAGCTGTAAGTTTGCTGTGCATTGCTAATGGCGTGGTCTCAGGTATAGCTCTTACATTGTTCTAGGTGATTAATGAGGTGACAGTCCCCACCGTAATGAATACACCACCAGCTAATTGTGCAACTAATGAGAAAATTCTCTCTAGTTTGTCAATTTGATATTCAATTTCTAGAGGTGACTTCAGAATGGATGACCTTGCCAATAAAAGCACTACTGTTTATTAAAAAGTCAGTCTACTAAGGTTTTCATTTTTTTTCCCTAAACAGAGTGGACAGATATTTCCTCAACAATTTTTTTCCCAGTGTACTGGGTATTAGCAATTTCACATTATTATGTGTTTGATGTTCTTATAAAGCCAGAGAACCGGTTTCATTTTCAGTCAATTTACATACATCGCTATCCATAAGGAAAAAAGGAAAAGAAAAACTGTATGGCTTTTTAAATTTGAATGGCCCAGAAAAGAGCAGGCATCAGTAAGGACAGCTAAGACAGCGAAGGAGGAGCTACTGGAAATGGGTTACAAAAGGGCTGCTAGAGGCAGCAGCAGCTTCTTAGAGATCTGATGGGATCACCTAATATTCCAGGAATCTTAGCTTAAATTTGTGGCTTATCCTAACTAAAGCTAACTTAGCTATGTTTGCTTTGGTTTCGGTATTAGTCAATCTTAAGCTAACGCAATCGGGACACATTTAATTTGCTTGTACAGGAAGAGCACCAGGACTATGCTGTCCAAGGGATTCTCACTCTCATCCTCCCCTCACCCCAAACCTGTCACAGAAGATTGCTTTGTCTCCCTGAGCCTGATTCTTGTAGCTATTTCTTCCTGACAAAAGGAAGTTTTTCCTTCCCACTGTGTCGCCAAGTGCTTGCTCAAAGGAGGTCACCTGATTGAAGCACCTTAAGACGTCTATTGCTCTAATTTGGTGCTTTATAAATAATAATTGTCTTCCGCTTATCCCATTTAGGGTTGCAAAGGAGCTGGAGCCCATCTGATGCAGGCTGCAGCCAATCACACTTGGCTGGAGCCCTTAGAAAATGGCTTGTGTGATTGGGTGGATGAACAAGTTGTATAAAGCGCTTTGAGTGCTCAGATAGAGTAGAAAAGCACTATATAAGAACCAGTCCATTTACCATTTACTTCATGGTTAACGGTGCAGGTAGCCACTACAGTATTCTCTGGACAGGTAGGTGTCGCCAATCAAACAGTACACATCAGCACTGATATAGGAAGAGAAGTTTATTCCACAAAGTTTCATGTTTTCATGCTGTTGCAACATCTGTCAACATCTGTGACTTTGAGCTTACTATCATTAAAAAGCAGTAAACACTGTTGTTACAGTTGTGTCTTTACCAAGCTTACAAAAATCGAGAAGTGTACGGTGCTCCAGTGGACCTGACATCATTCTCAGGGTGTGCAAATATTTCACAAGAGATAAGCGGTGAGCAGGAAAACAGCTGTAGCTGTCATAGGGTGAAAGGTGGAGAACACCCTAAACAGACGTCATCAGTCTGTTGCAAACCAAGCCACATTTATTTCACTCGGAAAAAAAAACACCACTGAGGACTGAAATAAAAGTATCATCAATAAATACGACACAACTAAACATAAACGAAACAAGACAAACTGATTAGATTTGTCGTCCTTCTCTTTGTTCTGTGTTTATTAAAATCTGATAAGCCCACAGCCAGACAGCCCTTATAGAGAAGACTAGGTGAATGTTAACTTCATATAAATACTTGCATATGTTTATTATTATTATATTATTTTCTGCGAGCAGCTGAGTGACTGAATGCAAACCTTTATACACATGTTGCTGGCTTTTACTTCAGCCCCACTGCATGCCTTCACCACTTTTTTCCCTCCTAGCCAAAACAGTGTCTATAAATTTTTTTGTGTTTGGTGGCAGCCATTCAGTCAACACAAACACTGGCACGGTGACAGTCATCTGCTAGTCGCTCGCTTCGTTCTCTGCAGTTGGTTGCCAGACTAATCTCACCGGGGTTCCATCACAGGGCCAGCGCTGAGAGCGCATCAAAACTGTGAAAATGGCCACCGTGACAGGCTCCTGGCATTCTCTCTATTTGGGGATGATGAGTACATTTGATATAGTGTGGCCCTGTCCAGAAATCATCATTCCACAGCTCAACTCCACAGCTAGCCATCGGAGCCCCCTGGTAATGAATATCTTGCACAACCCTCCTTCTTTGCCATCTACACCTGACTTTCATCTCTGTTTCTCCTCCTCGCTCCCTGGTTATTCATCCATGCACTCAAGCTTTTTTTTCCATTCTCTCCTTCTCTTCGGCACACCGTCCACCCAGCAATATTCCTGCTCCTTCATCTGCTCCCGCTATTCTCCGTCTCCCAGTCTCAGCAATCAGCTCTCTCTTTGCTCTTCTTGGCTGAATCAGGCCTCTACAGCTATAGCCACAATTTATCTACTTTTCACTCACTTTCTCTTCTTCTCTACTCTATATGTCAGCTCTTTCTCACTTTTGTCAACTTATTCTCGTCTTTTACTCCATTAAACGCTTCTGTATTCCTTCATTGCACTTCTTTTCTATTCACCCACGTCCGTCCTTTTTCTCCTGCACGCGCTCCCTCGATCTTCCTTCCATTCTCTCTCGGGCGTCAGACGAAGCCAGGGAGTAAATTCATCATTTATCAGGTCGCTCTGAAATTTATGGTGTTGAAAAGATGAATTAGATTGGCGGCTTGTATACTCGGCTTAGCTTGAGTTGTGAGAGCGACAAAGATTGTGTCTCAGATAGGGCTAATCATGTTTGGCCCCAGGGACGCGTGGGGATTTATCTCGCTCCTGAGGAATTGTTTTGTCTGTATTTCAAGACAAAGATTGGCAGATATTTTGAAACTGTGCTACTCATTGTGTCTGTTTCAGGTTGTGGGAGTCTCAACATTGTGCGTATCAGTGCATGGATGAAAGTAATCGTGTTTTTGAACGTTTGAGTGTCTGAAAATGAACACAAGGCTGTTCTGGCTATGACCAACCCCCTTGTACCCATCACAAATGATGGACCACACACAAACACGCACGCACACGGACATACTTTCCCCAAGGCCCTGGCAGAGTAGTTAGGCCAATGGTCACTCATCTGAGACAACGCCTGGACCTCAGCCAGCTCAAGGCAACGTGTGATGCACAATTTCCGCCTGGCTCAGCCTAATAACTCTTTGATTCAAAGATTCCAACTCACGCAAATAAAAAAGAGATCATGTAATCCGAAATCAAAGAGTACAGGGATTCGGAGTGTTATATAAGGAAATTGGAACCCTCTCACTAGACAAAGACAAGTCCCTGCAGTAATGTGGGTTGTCACACAAGTACACAGGACTGCAGGAAAGATGCGTAGCCACGATGAGCACCGACTCGAAAAAGGCGGAGAAACACGGATAAAAAGGAATTTGAGGACAAAAACAGAAAAGAGATCTGAGAGGGCACTGTTAGAGGGGGAGAATAATTAGAGAAAGGAAGACAAAGGCAGTCGACGCATACATTCGACGCCCACACGCAAACACACGCGCGCGTAAGCTGCCGAAGCCTCGTGGAAACGCTCCAGTGTGGGATCAGAGCGGGTATATTGTTGTAGAGAAGAATGGGGCTGTGAAGTGCAGAAGTTCTTTTCTGTTTTATTTCTTAATACTGATAGCATTAAAGTGTAGCATTTTTCTTATCTGGGAAAGCAGTTTTGTTTAAGTCACCTTTGATACTGACAATAATAAAGTTCTGAGCACTTGTGTACTGGGCTCGCTCAGTTTGAAATTAAGGTTATCCATCCTATCTTTCTATACACCGTGCACTGCCTTCCATATTTGCTGCTTTTATTTATTTATTTGTTTTACTTTTGGCTGTTGTTTCTGTCAGCTATGATAGCATTGAATGCTAAGTAATGAGACGGGAACAAAGGAGAACTAAGCTGAGAGGAGAGCACAGTAACACTGCAGCAAAACAAGTAGACTATCAGACAGTGTATATTCCACACATCGTGCAGTTTTCATAATTCATTTAGTTATTTAATAAAATGTTCCTGTTCTTCAGCAGTCTGTCAGAATTAGCTTCACTGCCTGTATTTAGTCTTACTGCAAAGGGAACACTTCAACCTGTCACTTTACTGGGACAAAGAGGCAACCTAAACGGGTATGATTAGGGATGGATGGATAGGAGATAGATAGTACCATATCACCCCAATAGAGGACGTTGCTCTCGAGCTACTGGCTTACTTGTGGTTCTCAGGATATTTAAAAGTAGAATGGGAGGCAGAACCTTCAGCTTTCACGCACCTCTTCTATGGAACTAACTCCCAGTTTGGATTTGGGAGACAGACACCCTCTCTACTTTTAAGACTTAAAACTTTCCTTTTTTGATAAAGCATATAGTTATGGGTGGATCAGGTGACCCTTAACACTGCCTTAGTTACACTGCAATAGGTCTAGGCTGCTGGGGGATTCACATGATGCACTAAGTGTTTCTTCTTCACTCATCACTTTTCACTCTCTGTGTGTTTATGCACCTCTGTGCATTCATTGAGTAGTTATTATTAATCTTTGGCTCTCTTCCACAGTGTATCTTTTATGCTGTCTTCCTCCCCTCAACCCAAAAAGGTCACAGCAGACAACCACCCGGCTCCCTGAGCCTGGTTCTCATGGAGGTTTCTTCCTGTTAAAAGGGAGTTTTTCCTTTTTTCTGTCACCAAGTGCTTGCTCATAGGGGTTATGTGATTGTTGCGGTGTTCATTGGATTATTGCAGAGTCTTTACCTTACAATAAAAAGCCTCTTGAGGTTACTTTTTTTGTGATTTGGATAATAAAACTGAATTGATTTGAATTCATTAGGTATGCAATGACAATATAATGTAATCTATTACATTTCTTTACCATGCTTACCATGGCTGTTTCTCTTTCAGTTAACGTGTTAATATGACTTTAGCATCAAAATTAAGTGGTGGTATTGTATTGTTATATCGCAGTGATGTCAAAACTCATTTTAAATCGTGCACCACATTTAGCTTACTTTGCTCCTAAAACTGGTGCCCTATGAATGGCCATGTGGGGAGGTGTTTATCAGTATGAAACCTATGAAAGCACAATTAAAAGATCACGTGTATGCATGCTCTCCTTCACATTTCCCAAAGCCCTTCAGTGGGCCAGATTGGGATATTTTTTCTGGGCTGATTCTGGCCCCCGAGCCTCATGTTTTACACCCATGTTATATTGGAACGCACTACCACTCAAAAGTTTGTGTTCCATTAGAATTTTCCTTGATTTTGAATAAAATAAATATATGATTTGTCACTTAATGACAAATGAAGTGCACGTTTTAATGGAACATCTACATAGGAGTACAGACACCCATTTTCCTAGATCATCACCTCCGGTGTTCAAATGGCACTTTGCTTTACGTGATGTAACCTCATCAATTAAAAAAATTCTAATTGATCATTATAAAAATTCTTAACCAATTACGCTGGCACAGACGAAAACTCTTCAGCTCATTAAAGAGGGAATGAAATTGCCTCGCTGAGTGTCCCCCACACAAATTTCCTCCCGAAGCTCATCAGAGTAACGGTTTGCTGTAATGTTATTCCATGCAGCAAAGACTGAAGCTTACACCAGCTTCAATCAAAACACTCCAAGTTGTGGCCGGCTCTTTTAGGAAGATTTGTCAGTATTTGCATAGTGAGTGCAATGTTATCTTCAGTGTTAAAAATGAGGGCTGAAATAAGCAAAGAAATACCGAAGTTATGAAATCGTCCGTTATTTAGAAGCACGTCACGCTGTAAAAACTCGCTGCTGCCATTTGAAGTGAATCCTAATGTCTCAATACTTTTGTTGGCCAACTTTCTAAACACTGTTGTTAAGACGTCCAATTTACACACCTCAGGCCTATTTTGTAAGCGGCTCTGACTGACAAGTAAACCACCAACACCTTTGTCCTCACCAGGGAGAGGGCATGCCCAGATCCGGTAACTGTTTATTGAGCGGCCTGAGAGCCTCGTGGCAGCCGCTGCCTTCAAGTTAAGCATTAGAAGTGTGAGAAGGCAGTCGATGAGTCTGGACCCTAACATGTAATTACTCACGAGATGACAACTCCTTTACAAAGGAGGGAGGGTGAGGGAGTGGGGGGGGGGGAAATCAATCATCGTTGAATTACTATCACTGAATGTCCTGCAAATTACCTGTGCAGAAGAGAAAAAGAAATTACCACGCATTCGATCCGCCGACCTCAACTCCATTTCAAGACAATGGCAGGCGGACAGCAAAGGGAACAAACCTCAGCGGAATCGCTTGAAAGAAATCCACAGCTAAAGTTCTTTCTGCGGCCCATTCCTGAAGCTGAGATGTAAACCTTAACGACCATTTAGCAGTGACTCCTGAGCAGATGCTAGCTTTAGATCACAGATATCGGCATATGTATTGACAGAAGCTAAGAAAACAAGCACTGCTTATGCAAGCAGGCACTTTGAGGTAATTATTAAGGTGGTAGGCGTTCAAATCCTCTCCCAAAATGACGGCTATTAAAGATGAAGAACGGTCGAGCTATCGTGTGACACACAGTCGGGAGCATAAGGGACATGACACTACCTCTGTGCAGCAATCACGCCCGCTTTTGCCCGATTAATTCAATTTCTTCATCGAGCGCTGCGCACACGCGAGCGCCAATGTGTACGCCACGGAGATGTCACTCGTGTGCGCGCTGTGGAGTTTCTCAGTATTTCGCGGCGTTACTGCAGCTGAAATGCGGTTATGAAACCCGTCCAACCTTATCTGCTCAAAGAAAAGCGAAAGACAGCCGGCGGCAAAAGAAAGCCAGAGACAGAAGAGATTAACGTCACCTGCGCTGGCACTGAACCAAACCAAAACAGCGTGCCAGGTCACGCCAGGAGAGGATGCTGGCCTGTCATCGGTGGAGGCAAGCAGGCAAAAGGAGCATGCTGTAGGGCTGCTGAGACATAGTGAACGGGATCGACTCATATCTGCCTGCTTCCTACGATTAGGTGGTTTCAGCATTTCTGCATATGTTTTTTTTTTAAAGCTTTCCAAATAGAATATCTCAATTATTGATGCGTGTTGGCTTCTTAGATATAGTCGAGCTCATATCTCAAGGAAATTTAACATTGGTTTTTTATTGGACATCTATTTCTGTATATTCTCGTCCTACCAGTATGGCACAGTTGTACCACAGAGATCAATGACGTTTCATATTATCTTTTGTCATTCTTGGCTCGACTGCCACTTTGTTCCCATGTTGTCTCCCGGTGTGTCTGTTCTGTTTGACTACGTGAAATTGAAGAGGAGGGTAATAGGAAACGAGCAAACAAAGGTAGCTTCTCCTAAGCCGGTTGACATGGAGACACAGATATCAAAGTTGAGGAGAGCCAACTCAATTTAATGGACTGTTAAGTAGAAGCAGGAGAGGATTTTTTCCCCCTCTTTCTTTTCCTCTCTCCCACTCTCTCACCTAGCTAGCTGAGCAGCACATATCTGTTCCAAATGGAGGGAGTACCTGAGCCTCCAAATGGAGCGGGCTCCGTTTGATGACCCTATTTGTATTCTGCTGGTGCGATGCTTCTGCTGACCTGGGAATGAGAGATACAGGCAGGCAGCAGCTTTATCTGGCCAACAGGCCACCCTTGGTCTCTGCCTTCAGTGCTCTCCTTGCCTGCCCACTGACCGAATACCTCTCGGTGCCTTTCAATTGCGTTTCTGAAATGAGGTGGCCAGATGTTGCGCAGTTAACGCGTCTTGCAAGACAAAAGATTTTAAGCTCGATTCGCCCGCCCCTCCCGTGGAACCAAGTGTTATTGTGTTTATCGAAGGGTTTTGAAGCACATTTTACAGTATTAGGATGATGTTGGCCAGGTAATGGCCACATGCTTGTAAGTCATCTCACATATTTTACCCCAGAGAGCAAGTGAAGGTGAATCTTTTCTTTCTGCTTGTGCCCTTTGCATGATGAAATAGATGGTGTCCAGTGGTTTTAAAGCTATTACTACTAATTTACCTTGAATTATCCCAGAAAGGATTCATTTGGTAAATAACAGGGGCTAATAACAGAATATCAAATAGATCAGGTTAAAAATTAGGTTGGTACCTGTGGGAAAGTGCTCATTGACCGGCCAGTTGTCCACCTGCAAGGTTGCATTGCCCCCGTTCCTGGTGAATCGGACCAAATGGTATTTGCCATCGTTTATCGGCGTGTTTACCTCCTTAACGCTGATGTCCACCGTTCCGATGTTGAAAGTCACACCAATTTTGCCTTGTTCCTGCAACAGACACAAAGAGCAGAAAAGAGTTGGTGGTCTGACGCTATCAAACGAAGTGAGCGCTACTTAAGAAATATGAAATTGTGTGCCACCGTTGCCAGCGCTAGATGAATTTGAACTGCAACCGCAGATTCCACCCACATTTATTGTTGTGCTGTAATGAATTAATTATACAATAAACTAACTGTAAAAAGTTCAATAAAGCTACTTGGATGAATGCCCTCGGCTGGTGCTAATGGTGAACTACTCAGAGAACCTGAGGACGCTAGCGCGCTACGCTTCATTATACCACTGTAATGTGATGAAAATAGGCTGCCAGCAGAGATTGTAATGATGAGTAATGCTCCCTGCAGCCTGTCACCACAAAACTGGCAGGACAGATGCTTTTTCTGCCGCGGTCCTTACAGAATGCATGAATAGCATATGCTTTGTTTAGCTCTTAATGCTAAACCAGTTATACCATGTCCGTAAATCGCGATGCCCCCTCGTCATTTTCTGATTTCTCTCCCCTCGACCCCACTAATTTTCACGAGCTGCCGGAGTGTGTTTTATTGCGGCTGCTTGTGTATTCATGGTCATGCAGGCGTTACAAGCAAAAGGTTTTAGAGCAGAGGCAGGGCTTGAGTGAGTGGCGATGGGGAAAGGCTGTGTTTTCTGTGTCATTTGTTTTAATCCCCCACAGGGAATCTCTCAGTGTAATTACCTTCTTTAGAAGCCCAGTGCAGTGGGACTATTTCTCATAACAAAACCAAAATTAGGAAAGCCTGAACACAGAGCGGACACATATTGTTAATTGATCAGCAGAGACACTGGCCCTGCATAGCTGACTGTGACAATACAGACCCTGATAATGTCAGGCTGAATTTAACAGTGCTCGTCAGTGTAAAGGCACTGCAGGATTGCTACAAGTTAAATGACACCGCACTTAAACCTGCTGACCTCTATTTAATTTTATACCTAAGAGGAGCACTTAATAATGCCAAGCTATGCTTGATGCAGTTCCTCTTGCTGTAAGTGAGACTATATCACAAGACTATACCACCCGATTACCACAGGAAGCTTCATTGTACAGGAATGGTGTCATTTTTTTCCCTGACACATTTTGCTATATTAAGTTTAAAAACAAATTTAAACAGCAGTGTGTCCCCAGAGTATGATAACATGCAGTTTTGTCAGATGCCACTGGAGCAGTTGTCACTGGAGTGGTTACAAAGTCCACATTACCAGGTTGAGGGTTTGGTTGTAGGATAAGCTGCTGGAGAATGTGGATCATGAACTGTTGAAATCTTTTCCAGTGCTTGCTTGCTACTTTATATTTTACTTGCTGGTTAGACACTAAAACTGCAAAGGCCCCACTCACACAGGCCTTGGGACCATCTGACAACCACCTACAAGTGGCCGTTGTAGGTCGGAGGAAGTTGCCATGAAATTGATTGATAAAAACTGGACTTAAGCAATCAACTTGATGATTTTTAAAGCCTAGAGATCGATCGGTGAACCTCTGTCAGCTGGGGGTAGATAGGGAATTCTACAACCAGTTGTCAGGTTGGTTGTTGGAGGTTGTTGGCAGTTGCTAGCATATAATTGGTCACAAAACTGGTCACATGGTTCTGCACCAAAAAGCTTCTTGTAATTACTTTGGTCCTAAGTGACTTGCTGTGCAGTTTGCATGGAAGAGGCCAACTTGGTGGCAAAGATGCACAAACTAATCACCAAGCATTAATGAAATTGTGAAGAGTGCAACACAAACTAAGGATGACAAGAAAAACCTACAACCACGCGGAGGTTTTCAGTGCAACACACTCCTAGCAACCTGAAAACAGCCAGCAACCTCCAACAACCACGTGCCTGAAAGCTGCCATGACTCACTAACTGTTCTCTTGACCTTAATACGGTTGGGGTAAAGATAACGGGTAAACTCCAGCCCTTTACAACAGTCATCCTGCTTGCTGAAAGATGACCAGTTACCAGAATGAAGGACCCGAAACATTCATGTTTTGACCTTTCCGTCTGCCAATGCCTTATATGTGAGCGCGATGTACTTGGACGGAACAGTATTAGCTGACACCCAGGGCAAGAGAACAGGCTGAAAATACATATGACATCAATAGGAAATTTAAAAAATACTTTTTAATTAAGTTTGTTTTTCATCTTTCTATTTTTTAACTCGAGCACCTTAAAAACCATGGAAGAAAGCATCAGCTTCTTTTGATTTCTGTTAATTAGGGTTTCATTTTCATTTCTTAGCCTCTCTTAAGTGCACTGGGCAGCAGTTGTCATGATTCAAGGTACCGAGCATCCTCCAGAGGTAGCATTTCTAAGTTTTAAAAAAAAGGTAGAAAGCCCAGAAAATATGCAGCGAATGAACCCCTGCAGTGACTCTGCATACTGTAGTTTCCTCTTCAACTCCTTTTAACTGCCAAAGTGGTCGCAAGACATGGAACAGCATTCACTGCCACGTTCACCCTTACAGTTAAAACATCCTTTGTCTATTCATAAAAAGAGATACAGGATTTCAGTGTGCTTGAGACCATAATGGAAGGAACGATAGAGCAGCTCTGCTCTGTAACAATCTCTAGCTCGGCTAATAATGGAAAAAGAATGTCACCAAAGACACAAGAAAGCATCTCCTAAAAGCTGAGCCCGGGCGCAGAGTATGCGAGCAGAATACCTGAATGCGCTCTTAACTTCTCTGTCAGAGAGCTTGTAAATGGGCTCTTAATTTAAGTAGTTGTCATTAAAACTTAGAGCAACACTTCCAACAAAAGTGTGTGTTTGCGTGCGTGTGTGGGGCGCACGTGTACGTGTGCGCACGTCGCTTATCTGACAGCAAATACACATAGTCCACGCACCGAGACGAGATAAGCACGCGCGCGAGTATGCAGATGATTTAATGTGACAAGGTGATGCTCAGCGTGTCTGTTGTACCGTGAAAAATACTACTAAAGCATCGTGGCCTTCCTGACTAAAGACAAGACCTTTCCCTGGTAGGAAAAAACAACATGTCTGACGGGCCGAGCGCATACGAAGCACAGACAGACGCATCAGCACTAGTACATCCACTGTGACCTTCAGAGGCTCTGGCAGCCCTGGCTCTCCCGTGTAGTCGCATCAAAGCCACATCAGCGACCCACTAATACCTACAAACAAAGACAGATCGTCATCCCCCTGGCCCCTGTACAAACAAACAACAAAACACAACAATTGTACACCTTTGTAACTGTTGCTGAGCGCCTCCGGGCAGCGCAAAGAAGGAACTGTGTGT
Source organism: Hemichromis elongatus (assembly GCA_015108515.1). Classification (NCBI taxonomy): domain Eukaryota; kingdom Metazoa; phylum Chordata; class Actinopteri; order Cichliformes; family Cichlidae; genus Hemichromis; species Hemichromis elongatus. The sequence continues at coordinate 31,127 of VUQR01008164.1, read as the reverse complement.
ATTAGAGCATTGCAATGACACACCTCCCTGTTTCTCTCTCTCTCTTCTCTATCTGCACTACTCCCAGTGTCCGGCCTACCCTCCCGCCTCTGCCACCGCCGCCCACCCACCTGCCCGCCCACCCCCTGCGCTGCAGCAATGTTTGATTGACAGATCCAATTACGTTTTTTATTGGCCTGTCGCTCGCGAGGCGGGAAGGCACTTCATTGTCTCCCGAGCAAAAGGAGAGCGGAAAAAAATGGCTATTGTTCTCTTAGTGGAAAAGATGATGACCGGCTATTCTAGGTGTAAACAAATGATGCGCGGAAAATCACTTCCAAACTCGCGCGCGCGCTCAAACGCAAGCGGACGTTGCCGCACACGCACACAGACTCATGGGCGATGAAGTGTAACCTTGCAAAGAAAAGAATCTCAGTGTCTTTAGTGTCATGTTAGAGAAAGAATACAGTATAAGAACATTTAGTGATAACAAGCAAAAACTACAAATGTGAAACTGCAGCAGTCTAACTGCTAATTTACTGGTATGATGCGTATAAGCCTTTTATAGACTAACAGACTCCCACACTATTTATTTAATGTCAGTCACAAACACTGACTCCTCACCGCTATAGGATTAAAAACACGATTATGTTTGCAGTATATGCGTGTGGGTCATTTAAGACGTACAGTATGTGTGGGCATGTTGTGTTCACGCTGTGTGTAACTAAGAGTGATAAATGTAATTCCAGGCGAGCGAATGCACCCCTCCCTCCGACTCATCCCTCCGCTGTGCGCTAGCCTGAGCTCGGCACGAGGATCTCCAGCGTTCCCACGTGTCCCGGCACACACTGACATCAGTAATCAGGCTCGCTGCAATCCAATTCAGGGCCGATCAATGCCTCCAACACATGGAGCGCCCGGGGCAGAGTGAAAGAGAGAGAATCACTCAAGGCAGCGGTGGGCGAGCCTGCAGACAGCCATCGCAGCCCTCATCAGACAGCTGCCGTACAGGAGGACGAGCCGCTCACAATAGGCGCCATCGCCGGCTCGCTGAATGGTCATTCTGTTAAGCCGCATGCCTGAGACAGATGAATACATCTGACAGCCATTTTATGCAGGTGATATGGGTAGAATAAGCAATAAGCTTAGCACTGCTTGGAAAGGAAAAGAAAGAGAAAGATAAAGAACGAAATGGATAAAAATAAGTAGTTATGACCCAGATTTCTCCTATAAGAAGATGTGCACTGAACGCACTCTGAGGTCAGAGAGCGTTATTAAAAGTGGGGACCTTTCTCGCTACAAAAAGTATCGCATTACAATCAAACCATGATTGAAATCTAGTATGGGTAAAGAGCAGTTGTAGCAGGATGACTCCAGCAGATCTATATAAAGGCTCATTTGGGAAGGAGGAATATCTGATACCAGGAATGTGAACATGTCCCAGGGTGGGAGTTTGGGTTACATATCCCTCTTTTCATCTGACATCAGCGTTCAAGTTCGCTTTCGCGGTCAGGGGCCAACAAAACTGGATCATGGACGCAGTGGAAGGAGAATCAATAGAGTGGAGAAGCTAGCACATGCTGGATTGATGCACCTGGCCTTCCCAGTGCCAAAGCCATTTATCGTCAGTAATTGACAGAGATAACTCATAGACGGCGCGGTGATTTGTAGCTGTCTATTCTTGTGCGCATCAAGCTCTAGAGTCAGAAATTTGCTAAAGGGTAGGATGTTAGAGGCTGTAAAAGAGAGGTTCGTGTGTGTGAGTGTGTGCTGGCCTTTAGAGCTAGTCATTTCTTCATGTACAGAATGCGCTGACAACTCGACAAGCCTTGGGCTCGGCAAGAGCTTGGCATATTTTTCTGTGGTCTTGCAAGCACTGTTGGCGAAATTGAAAGCCCTAATTACATAAAGAATGTCTCTATTTCTACAATAGATTAAATTGAATAGGTCTACAAAGCAAATCACACCTAGTTATGAAAAGTAATTTAGCAACCCTGGCACGACCACACTTTCTATTACAAAAAAAGCCAGAAAATGGTCGGCTCAACCAATTTCAAACATACAAGAAAACATATTCTCTTCAGTAGTGTACATTTGTGAACATTATATTAATATATTAAGCGTCTATCTAGAAAATAGCAAACCCAGCATGATGGAGCCTGCTAAAATGGTTTCCCATATATCCAAAGGATAATGTATCCTATCCCTATGTGCCAGAGAGCTTCACTGAGCTTCACTGTTCCAAATTCAATAACACTCTCAGCTTACTGTTGGCATCAAAACTCATTAGAATAATAAATGTAGAAAAATGCACTACGAAAAAAGTACATGCTCTCAGCTTGTTACATACACTGATCAGGCTAACATTAGGACCACCTGTCTAATGTTGGTTGTGTTGGCAGGGGTGCCACCGGACATTCTGCGCCCTCAACATTTTTCACAGATAAAATTTAACCCAGTAAACATACCCTGTATGATGCGACATGCCTGTGTTTGTCACTGTCTGCTGCATCATA
>VUQR01008164.1:11809-28012 GCA_015108515.1 Hemichromis elongatus | reverse complement strand
TATATGATCAAAACAGACAAAATACATTATGTGTAGGAGGGGCCCTAGCACATTTAACGTATATATTAAAAAGAGAAAAGAAATAAGAAAAAAAAAAAGGGATCTGGTCTTCTGGGCCCTTCCTCAGCCTGGGCCCTTAGAATCGTCCTAACCTTCCACCCCTTTACAGCACCCCTGTGTGTTGGTCTCCTTTTGCTGATAAAACAGCCCTGAGCCATTGAGGCATGGTCTCAACTAGACCCCTGAAGGTGTGCTGTGGTATCCGGCACCTGACTTGTCTGTCCATCACATCCAAACGACGGTTGATTGGATTGAGTTTCTTGGGAATTTGGAGGCCAAATCAACACCTCAAACCCGTCATTGTGCTCCTCAAAACATTCCTGGACCATTTTTGCTATCAGGGGACACAGCTTCCATTAAACCATGAACATGGTCTGCATCGATGCTTATGCAGGTGGTTTGTGTCAGAGTAACATCCACATGGATGGCAGGACCCAAGGTTTCCCAGCAGAACATTTCCCACTGCCTCCACCGTGATGAAATGCGATGAAAGGGTTAATTTCATGAACACGTCTAAACCCAAACCACATTTCTTTCCTAAACCTCACTAAACAGGGATTCAAAAACGAATCAGGCAGTAAACTGCAAACAAAACTAATGAAGTAATAAGTAAAAATACAACAAAGAATATAAGTAATTTTATAATGTTTGTTCTTGTCATCGAGGTCATCAGGTTATTGTTATGGACTAATTCCTATTGAGGGGTGTACTTAGTTTTTAATAGGACGCCGTAGGTTGCTGTGAAAACCTTTCACATGACTGTAGAAAGTGATTTGAAGCCCGAGTGTAGCTTGATGCGTGAATTACACAGACGAACAAGCTTGACGGTTAAAAAAAACCCCATCAGGCCACTGGGCAAACAAACCAAAACTATTCGCCCTGTCTGGTCACAATTTAACTGAAATCTTAATTTTTAAAGGATTTACTTAAACATATGTAAGCACTGCGCAGTTATTTGCTTTTCCTGATTCTTTGAATAAACTTTGAATAAGAAAAAAAGAGCAGAACTTTATATTTAAATGCCCAAAGCATTGTTTCTTATACAGGACACGCGGCTACTCGTGGCAGCGCCGCGTACGTTGTGCCGCTGACGGACGAGCACCACAAATAGGATCTAATTTTGGATAGATCTATTCTACCGTGGAGATGAATAAAACACCGCAGACATGGTTTTACTTTCTCATATTAAAAGCTGCAGCGTTCAGGCTTCCTAGCTTTGTAAAGTGACAGTCTTAATGCACTATTCAAATAAACATTTCTGTGAAAACTGTGAAATTTCATCAATGATTAATTGGCTCAAATGTTCATTCAGATGTTCATAATTGGCTGCAGAGCTGTTGTGCGAGGCCGTGGGGGAGGATACCATGTGCAGAGAGGCCTGGGTGCCTCTGAAATATTGATCAGACCTAAAAGAACCCAGAGGTCTAACACAGGCTGTATCTCACACCTGAGAGAGCCAGAAACAGCTTCATCGAATGGACAGGAACAAAATGGCTTCCACCTTGCGTTACTTAGAGCTACTGTAATTGCTGAGATAATACCATAGCGTCCATTAGCCAGCTGGTTAATGCCCAGAAGTGCCAGCTAGTGTTAGCCCAGACTGAAGAGGAAGAGACACTGCATTTTTAATATAAACACAAGCAGCAGCGTTACTGTGGAAGGTAATGGCTTTGACTTCAGCGCTCAGGCTCAATGTCAAACTCTTTTCTTTGCTCTTTGATCCTCTGCTGCAGAATATGAATCGCGCAGGGTCAGCCTTATCAATTATTTACACCCACTCTTTCTCTATTTCCTGTTTGTCCGCTCTTGTGGCTGTAACTTGCCTTGACACTAATGGCGGACGGCCTGGTGAAAACATTTATCAATGTTACCGCAGAGTCCTCTCGAGTTCTATACTATCACTTTCAGCCGTTTGGAACTCAGAGTACTGACAGTGCACAGATCCTAATCGTCACCACCCGACTTCGCTGCCTGCGACAATGCTGCATTGTCTCAGTAAAGTGGCCGCCCCTGTAAGAACCTTTAGCTTATGCATTTTTGTGCTACCGGTGAATATGTTGCTTGTTATCTGCATAAAACACTTATGTTTAATATAGTTTAGGTTTTGTTTAACACCAGTTCTGCTCTTTGATCTTTGTCCTGGACCTTGTGTTTCCTTGACTTACAATGACTCACAGAGTAAAAGTTTCTTTCTTGTCGTTTGTGGGTTTTTTAAAGCATTTTTAGCCTAAAACGATTGACGAATGCATGTCAAGGGAAAAGCCTTGAGCCAGCCTTCATTTCTTTATATTTTTCTACAAAAATCAGTATTCAATTCAATACAGGCTGAACTCTCTTAGTCAAGCTTTCATGTCATTTCTTTAAGTAGTCTTTAGGAATAATTCTCCAGGCCTCTTGAAGGAGAAGGCTGGAAATCTATTCCAGGCGTCTCCAATGTTGGCTGCTTTTTATTGCTTTCTCTGTTAACATCATCCCACACTGCTTCAATAAAGCTGTGGGGAGGCCAATCCATGGCTCATAATGTTCCAATGTGTGTTTTCTTTCCCAGTTATGTTTATACTACACAGGCAGTGTGTTTGGGATTATTGTCATACTTAAAAATGAAGTTGCTCTCAATCAGACATGAGCCAAATCATTTCTGATGACGGTTCAGCAGACAGTAGAAACTAAAGGGTCAGACGCATCTCTCATCTCCTGCATCAGCTCTTTGCTGGACTTTATTTCTTAAGGACATGACTTTCAGATGCTTTCTATCTGCTTCATGTACTTTTCCTTATGTCCTCCACTTGTTTCCTCAAAATTTTCAATGACACGCTGCACATCATGCTGAGATGTGCCAGGTTTTCAGCTAATATTTTTGGGGAATCACCTTATTGGTATAAAAATACTATTTTATGCCTGTTTTATCTTTTGGCATTCATCATAGATTCCTAAAGAAAAAGATGGAATTTGAAATCTTTGCTAACTTCTTATGTGTAGACACAACTGTGGTTCATCACTTTGGTTGGGCTTCTGTTTTAATGCTTGAATGATTTATAGGTCAGTGTTAAGTGCCAAACAAATAAATAAACCTCTGAAGATGTTCTGGTACGACGAATGAAATGAGACCTAAATATAATAACGAGCGGTGTTTCAAGACTTTTGCACAGTGCTCTATTTCGAGTATTACCCGTAGTATACAGGGTGACCAACCGTCCTCTTTTCCCCAGACATGTCCACTTTTCACGTTCCGTCCGGGGAATTGATAAAAATGTCTGGGTTTTATGAGCCTACAGGGGACCCATATACGTTACGTCATACCTTAACTGCTGCCTGCTTTGCAAGTGGTTATTTTGCGCTCACAGACGGGACAGACGGTGTGCAGCTGCGCACCTAGTAATGTTTAAAAGATGCTGAAGCGCAAGTGCACCTTTTCAAATGAACTGCAAATGAAATTTCCCGCATACCGTCGGTCGGCATAAATGGGAGGCGGAGTGCACCGTGTGCAGAGCTGGCACATACGTTTGTGTGTCTAACAAAGGTGCGGGTGATCTTGTTGCTCACATGGACGCAGAAAAACATAAAAAGGCTGTGCGAGGCGAAAATTAATCTACTAAGTTAACTGAGCGGTGGTGGAACTGATTGAATTTTTTATTTAAAGAGTCATTAACCACGTAGAGAAGGCATCATTTAAATTGTGGAAAAATGTTAAATTTTTCTTTATGCAAACAGTTTTATTACAGTTCTTCATGACGAGTCAAGTATCCTCTTTTTTGGAAATCAAAATATGGTCACCCTAGTAGTATATGCTTGCAAACCACCATCTATGGAGAGCAAAGCTGCTGAGTGTTGTTTTGTTGTAGTCAGAGACACACACACAAGTACTTATAATGCAGACTGCATAATTAAAAGCGTGCTAAACTACAGAAACATGGTAAAACTTCTGCCATTAATTTTCATCTGCCTGACCCACTGCTGCACTACTTCAGTTGGACCATTACAATGCAGTGTGTGCTGGACTTTAACAATATGTAATCAGGCCATAAGCAAAAGAAATGGGCCTTGGTCCCACACACAAACACAGAGTCTCAACACTACCATGGTTGTATCAAAATACTTCCTGGGCTGTTTTTTTACAGCAGCTGTTAAGAAGTTGCCGGACATATATCGGGAGCTTACTTGTGGATTTGGGTTCGAAGTATCCCTGATCAAGTGTCCATAAGAGAAACAGCAGGTTTCATATGACCTCACACTGCACAGTGTTGGGCCACTTGGTCCCTGTACACCACGGGGCTTATTTAAAAGAAGGGAAAAAAAGTCAATGAATGGGATTTGTGCTAGATGGAATAATATGCTGTGAAAGTCCATTAGGGACTAGGCTAATGAAATTGAAACAGCTTGGTGATCAAATTAGAATCTGTTCGGCAGATATTTAATTTAATGTGCTGCTGAATTTGAGCACTTTCAATTTGGTAGCCCCAGAGTGAAAGTAGCATACAATAAATCAAGCGGTCACACAATTTACCCTACATTCTTTCCTCCCCTCATTTTTCTGAAATAAACGACTTTCTAATGTATTCACAAAATGCCTACCCACTCCATTTTCTCAGACAGAAACAGGCTAAGCGTTTAAGTCGAAACAAAAACGAAAAAAACGAAAAGACATACCAGACTAAAATGTAAAAAAAAAAAAAAAGAAAGAAAGAAAAAAATCACAGGCAAACTTTATCTTTGACCTTTGAGTGTGTTTTCCCCATAGAGAATACCTTGGGTCACAATCACATGCATCGCTGCAGCTGCTTGGTAAAGAGTCACGGGGTGAAATTATTTGAATAGACACAAAAGATTTTAGTTTGTTTGAAGAGCTGCTCTTCGTATTTTGCACGCTCTCCTTCCCATGTCTCGGGTAATATGCAAAAACATAACCACAACTGTGACAAAGAAAAAGTGTGTGTGTGTGTGTGAGTGTGGCGTGGCGTGGGGGGGGGGGCAGAAGCTATTTTAGATAGCTGCACACAGTCCCAATTAACAAAAAGGACGGTGATTATTGGAGCAAGAGAGACAAATCTGAGACTGAGGGGGAGGCTTATTATTACACAGACGCTCATATATCGTATATAAAAGGACAGGGATGCTTGCTCTCTTGTCCCATGTTATGGTAGTCATAAGCATGTCTCTGACAGCCTGGACTGCAGTTCATTGAATGTGTGTGTCTGTGTGTGTGTGTGTGTGTGTGTTGTGGGGGACGACAAAGAGACGGGGATAGAGAGAGGCACAGCTTCTCATCCATCTGTTTATATAAACATACTATTCTGGGCACGCACTTCCAGGCACAAACAGACAGACTGATGAATGTAAACACAAAAGTGTGCACGTGAACTCACACATTCTTGTATGCATGCACACACACAGATGGTTGTTTTTTGTTTTTTTTTAAATTTTGTCACAGCCCTTGTTTGCCCAATGTTGTCTCTGCGAGATGCATTAAAATTAGAAGTGCTAACGCCCCCGTGCGCTGGAACAGGTGTTAAAAATGCTAATGCTAATGGCTGGCATCTACAGTAGACGGTGTTCTGATCCCTCGCTGGCGGCGTCTGGGCTAGATTGTGAAGGCTGAAGTGAAGGAAAACAAAGGAGGGGTGCTTGTTCCTAAATTACAGGAGATGATGAGGCAGAAAAAAATAAGAAATTGCCTCCTCTGATCTCTGCAGGATGGGTTGGTGGGCAGGCGGGGGGGTAGATACCAACACTGGTGCTAGCTGGATTGCCCTGAACATGTGAGTACCAGAGGGGTGGGTGGTCTGTTGCCATGGGTAACCTGCCTGGGATCAAGACTCTATCTTCCACCTTGCCTGCTGAGGTGTCAGGGATGAAGGCAAAGGGGGGAAAGAAGAAAACGGAAAGAGGGGAGAAAAGACGCTCAGCATTAAAGTGAATGTCTGGAAAAAAAATAAAGCACACAAGAAGAGAGGCTATGAGGTGAGGTGGAAAAAGAGAGCTGCAGCAAGATGATTAACTGAGATGGAGCGCATTAGGCATCCCGGTCCAACCACACTCATTTTTTTTTCTTCTTTCAATTTATCTGTTTTTAAGAGTCTGCTGAAGAGGAGACTCATTTGGTTTTGATTTGAGATTCATTTAGCTTCAAATCCACCAAGTCTCTCTATGATAATATCAATTCGTGGGTCGCTCCCTCCCACTAAGCGCATAAGACACCGATTGCTGCTGTTTAAATTCACACCATTTGCAGCGTAATTGCTTCAACTTGGAGAGATTATGATTTAGTAAGAAGATAAAGTATATCTCCAGTTGGTATAAACACTGTTATAAAGGAGATAAATTAGTGGAGCTTGTGAAATCTGTGCAAAAACAATACTTCTGCAACCAATAGATGCTGTTTGCCATCTAACAGTGTTACTCTTGGGCTGATTGGATGTTGCTGGATTGTGTATAAATAATGTGCCGCTTTGAGTTTTGCACACCATCCCAAGAATTAAAGTCAAAGGGTTAAGATTTAGGGTTAGGGTCAGAGTCGGGGTGCTTCTCCCAAAAATAATTCAAGAAAATTCAATCAGTGTGTTATTTATGATACCAGTCTGCTATTGTAGGGCACAATCCTATATCCTATAGCCCTACAATGAGTGAAGTTGAGTTTAATAATTGTTATGATTCAATCTAATACTTTAATAAAAAAGGATCATGACTTAAAATGCATTACTGAGACAACTTTATTGTTTTATTTTGATGACAGAATCTGCCACAGACGGTATATGGAGTTTTAAAGATCAGTGACCATTAATGTAAAATTTTGTGCCATTTTGTACATTTGCTAATTATGGTGACAATGTGAATGAAGCCCTAGTCACACAAGCCTAGAGACTGGCTAGCAACAATTTAGCAACCACTGGTCATGAGGGAAAACTGAGTATTTCTTGATTGGTTATGAGTTGTTGCTGGTGGTTTATGGCAACTGCTTTGAAAAAGCCCCAGTTGCATAGGCCTATAGACTGGTCGCTGACCCACTAGGAAAGCACCTGTTACTAGGGAAGAACATGTATTTCCCAATTGGAAGGCTTGTGATTGCTTAGGCTATTGGATAGTACTCCACTCGTAGTTTGAATAGACGTGACAGACTTGTCTACAAACACTGTCCAACTACTCTCGGAGCAGTAGTAAAACTATAAAAAAAGAGACACAAACCAGTAATGGTTCAATTTTCACTTGAAGGTGAACTGTAGTTTAGCTACTGCCAGTAGTTGGCTACTATTTGCAGAGAAACATGAAAAATATACAGGTCGGCAATCTGCTAGCAAACAAAGCAATCCCTTGGAGGTTTTTGGTGTAGTGTCCTTTTTCAACTGATTTTACCCAGCAACAGCCAGTAAAATCCTGGACCTACTGCTAACCACTCAGGCAATACACATTTTACCCAAGCAACCAGCTCTTGTATCATGTTCAGTATGGTGGACAACTTTGGAGCAATAAACATCAATAGATGATGGAAAAGTTTCTTCTTGAATAGATAAGACATCATGAAAATGACTGGAGGCTCATAAGGCAGCTACTTGCACCCTAAAACATATAGCTATGATTTATTGCCTTTTTTTCTTTTATGTGAGAACAACGTGAAAAAATGAACATGTTGTTTGAAGAAAACTTAAAACTATCGACTGAGATCATAAGCTCATCAGGAAACATGTACAGTGTCATAAATCGATGGAAAAGTAGTGTCATTTTCTCAAAAACTTCTGGTTTGTTTTGACGTCCACAGGATCCCCCTGCTGGTGACTGTAAAGAATGCAGGTTTATAGCACTTCAAACCATCATTTACATACAGTCTGTGGTTTCATTGTAAATGTTTTTGACTATTTATAATGTTATTATGTATTCATGAATGCCTCTAAGGCAGTTTCAAGATTACATTCTCTGAGAATAAATAAAGACGATTACAGTGAAACATGACAGCATACAATATTTCTATCTTTTTATTTGACATTAAAATTGCACTAAATGATATGACCTCTCCTCTAAGTCTTGCATGAACCTGGCTCTTGATAGGTATAATGTGTTGCATATTTGAATTAAGAGATTAATAAGATGCGATGTTCCAGCGAAGCACATAACCAGCGATGTGTGAACGAGTTATCAAACAAATTTATAAACTAGGAAATGAAGCCTGCAGTTTGCTCAGAGCAGAGATAAAATGTGGGTAAACAGAGAGGTACAGGTTGTTGCAGATAGTCCGAACTTGAAGCGCTAAAGCGCTAAAGTCAAAGGCCTCTTGCTGTATGCTCCACACAGCAGCCTCTGACAGATCTAATCTAATGTATGGCTGTATACTTGAACGGGCACGCAACAGCAGAGTCTAAACTCTCCTGTGGTGAAGGTTCAGAAGCCACACTGGGCAACATATGCCAACTCTGTGTGCATGGCTGTCATATCAGCTTGATATTGGTCTACAGTCCAAATTTCACTTAGCATTTATTCATCTCTAATTCATGACCACATCCGGTGCATTAGAGCTGTGTTAAATCAAGCAGAACTGCACCAAACTCAGTGGAATGCATAAAGAGATGATGAGCACTGATGATTGATTAAAGATGTGCTTTTTGAAGCAATTGTCTCACCAATTGTTCGACGTTTATTTCTGCTTTATGGAGAGGACTTGTATTTAACTTATCAGCTGCGGATGAACGAAAGACTAGAAAAATCGTATTGTTTTCTGTAAAATTTAGGGGTGGGTCACACGAGAGCTTTGGGGAGATGAGTCAAACAATGAGACCCCCTGCTGGGAAACAGCATGTGGTATCTCAGCAGCTGTGGCATTTAGAGTTACTTTTAAGACTGCGAGGCAATATAAACAGAGGACAAAGAGGGCAGGTAAGACATAAAAAGTGACCAATCAAGAAAAGAAAAGCAGTCGCGTTGTGGAGCACGGACCGGGGCGCTTGAGAAAAAGGGAGCACTGAAATGGAGACGTGAATAGCCAGCACCTAAAATGGCTGAATAAACAGGAGGAAATCTAGGTCGGTGTGTCTCTCCCACTTCAAGGAACGTTGAGGCAAGTGCCCTACTTCTTGAATGCTTTGGACACTTTCAGGCCAAGCTGTCGTCAAACCCTTCTCCGCCGTACCGTACAAGATCATGAAGTATTACTTATTAACTGCAAAATAATGGTAAATTTGCATTCACGTCTGCTTACTTCCTCCCTCTGTATTTGTCCTTCCTTGTCAATTATTCTCCGTAATTATTTTTTCCTCACTATTTCAAAAAGGCATTATTTTTCATGAAATTAATTGGCCCAAAAGCAATAAGGCACCAGTCATTTTTTAAAGGCAATTTTCTTTCCCATAATATGAAACTGCTAAAAGATAAGTGCATATCAAAGGCTCAGCAGATAGCGTTTATTGCGGCTCTCCTCTCTCACAATTAACAGGGCTGCCTGCAGAGAGCAGGCATGAAATCTAGGTGATTGGAATACGAGGAGATGCCAATATAATTCAGAGAAACGCCATTAGGGGTAATCAGGGGATCCAAATGATTGATTATGCAAGTGACTTCTTCCACGTTGGAAGCCTTGGATGCGTGTTGTAAGAATGTTAAAGTGCACAGGCACAGAAGCTGTTCTTTGGATTCTTATTTTAGAAGATTGGAAGATTGTATTTGTAGATATATAACAAATGGAAACGATGCAAAGCTAAATGCTGTGCTTTATCCACATTGTAGCAACATGAAAAGGTCAGAGACAGACAAACACATATAGCTAGATATGTTGGCACATACATACATCTTTATCTTTTTCTATTTGGAGATAACTACATAGAGGTTCGCATAGAGGGCAGAAAATAGTGAGCCGGGGAAAAGTGACAAATATATTGTCTATTTTTGCAAGACAGTGGGAGGTTGTTTTCAAATGTCACAGCGACTCTCAGGGTCTGTCCCAGGTCGGCATGTGCCGGTGCGCTCAAAGACGACTGCAGGAGGATCATTGCTGGGTCACCCACGCACAGAAAAAACAAAAGTCGCACGCGCGCTCACTAAAACTCACATAATGAGCATCTGCCACCGTGACTGCTCAGAAGCTTCCAGAAACACTGAGTTAATACTGAAGACTCCCTAAAAGAAGTGGAGCGACTGTTGAGTGGCAAAAATTACAGTTCAGCAAATGGCCACTTGAGGCTGACTTTAAACTCTAATTTTGCATTGACTCTAATGTTAACAAGTAACAAAACTTAAAGTCCTTTAACCTTAGACGCAGTGAAGCACTGATTGACTGGTGGGTGCCAGCTGCTCCTATTACTTCAAAAAATTCGAATCACGGACCTTTTGACTTGTTTACAGTGTTGGTACCTTTTGAGGCAGTCACGATAAAGCTACCTGACAGATAAACAAGTGTTGTTTGGTTAATTGTACAAATTGTACTGAGCCTTAATGAAACTTGTGGAGCAGAATCAGAGAATGTTCACTTTTAAAGTAAAATCTATCTCTTACTGTAGCTGCAAGCAGAACATTTCAAAAGCGGCAGCTCTTACTTTGACGGCGAATGCCCTCCATTTTCGGTTTGTGTCACGCCCTTTACACGTTGACTACAACTTGGCAAGTTGAGTTTTAGCATTTGCTATCAGCTTTTCACAGTCATGTAAACAATAAGTGACTGTGAAAAGCTAGTACCCAAAGCAACAGCGAGGAGGTATTCAGTGGAGCTCTGCATACCGATGTTACGGTAGCGACTGCCAACGACCTCCGCCAACCACTTGCCAAACCAGTTGGATAATACAACCAGTGGTTGCTAGATGATCACCAGGAGGTCAAACAAGCTTGCTAGCATTAGGTGACAAATAAACCACCAATAACTTGAACACTACTGTGGTTGATTCTGGCCCCTAAAATCCCAACATGGCAACAGCTCCAGTATTGAAATTCAGAAGTCCAGCGCATGTAAATTCAAATGTGGAGGAAAACGCAAGGTGTGAAACTTTCTTAAATATATGGTGTAATTTATTTGATGCCTTCCTTCAAATGCCTGTGTTCTTTGAAAGCTCCAAAAATGAGATTTGTGGTACATTTTGTACAATTGCAGAGACAATTTTACTATCCAGCAACGAAATCTCAATCGGATGAGTGCAATTTCAATCCAAATCCAAAAAGAACTGGTGACAAATGGTTCATATGTCTAGTCCAGCTTTTACTTTAACATCTTAACAATCTTCAGTGGAGTGAAAGGAGGACGCTGAGCAAAAGAAAACAAAACTATCCGCTGCTGCTCCAGCACACCAGAGCAAACATTGCTCTACTCGCTCTTTCCCTTTCACCTCCCTGCTACATTGCCCCCTCTAACAAAACCACCCAGCCTCCACCTTCTTCTGCCTCTCCCACCAGTGCTGAATGAAAACTAGATGCTGCCTCCTTCCCTCTGTTAGATACTGTGAAGATTCTGGAGCCTAGACGGGCACAGTGGGTGTCTGTCATTTTGGGCTTGCTGTCGGGTAAGTTTATCTGTCATAGAAGGTGTCCTTACACTGTCGCTCCTGAAGGGAGATTAGACACACTGCACTGACTCTCTCTTCCTCTATCTATGTGTGTTTTACCTCTCTTTCTCTCTCTGTTCATATCTCTAGCCTTTCCCTCTTCCTCTCTCTCCCCGTCAACACTTCCTCTCCCTTGCCTTCACTGTCTCTGTCCTCTATCTCATTCTGCCAACCTTTCCCTCCCGCTATTTGTCAGTGCGCGCTCCACTGAGCCAGGACTGTGAACAGGTTACAGTAGTCAAGAGGGCAGGCCCGCCAGAAACCGGCCATGCGAGGCACAGATGGGCCTTCCTGTCCATTCGGTGAGACTGTTGACACAGGTTATAGCATAAAAATGCACATGATGTGTTTAACGCCTTCTTTGAGCTTTTCTTGACAGCTAAATAATGTCAGATAATGCTGGGTGTAATGCCTTAAAAAAAAAACAAAGAATGCACCTGTCACTGTTAAAACCCTTTGTTTCTCCTCCTGCAGTTGACAATGAAATGTGAGGCAAGTTGTTTTTAACTTAGGCCTATTGTAGTCCTCCACAATAACTTGGCTAACATGCAGCCATTCAGGAAATAAAACTTCAAAAAACTTGTACTGCAGGCGTTGAGACAATATTTGCACAAATGGCAAAACCCAACAGAATCCACGCAAGCAGCTAAGCAGTCTGTAGGCACTAGAAGTTAAAGTAAACTAAAGCCAAAACAGGGTTTAATCTCCTTCCTGCCAGCACTGCAGAAGACATTTTTCATAGTGAATTTTATAATTAGAGAGTTATCCAACTTGTGCCATCCCCCAAGTGGCAGCATTGCTACACAAGAGGAGAAGGCCCCTCGGAGGCTTTTCCGAGCATAAGGCATATGTAATGAGTCACGAGGTCCCTCTTCAGTCCAAATGACATTAATTGCCGTCCAGGCAGAAGCCTGCTGGGAAACAGCCAACGCGTGTGCAGGTTAGGGCAACTCAACACTAGGAACACTGCACAACAGCCGCATGCTGATTTTTGTTTTTCCTAAATTGTGTGCAATTACATCATGTATGTGACAAGCACATCCCTTTTATCAAAGACAATGTGTCTTATCACGTTGGAGGAAAATATGATGAATAAAGCAGTTCTGTGTGAAGTGAATGAGCTGGTTAAACCATCAAAGAAGTCAGGGCAAGCATGTCTTTCCTTTCTCTTCTTTGGCCTGCCTGCCATGTTCTCGCAAGATGTGAATGAATTAAAGATAATGTGGGAAGAATGAATTAAGCATGTGCTCTTCAGCCTTCAAACCGACTCAATCAAAGGGGTCTTGTGAAATTCAGAACAGGAGGAGTAGAGGGGGTCAAGACAGCTGTGCTTAGCATCGGCCATCTTTGTGCTGACTCATACTGTCACGACCACAGCCTTAGATCTCGCACAGGGCATGGCTGTAGGCTGTGCGGACACTCATTGCTCGGTGAGCTTCGTGCATATTTTTTTACTTTACATGTGATCACCGTAATCTAAAACAGAAATATAACTTTTAAGTCTTCTTTTATGTATTCCTAGTGTGCACGGTTAGCGCACGACTTCCATAAAACAGTAAAACGCAGCACAAGCTGAGACATCTTGACTTTTAGGCCACGGAAGATGCAGGTGAAGCAAAAAAAACCAACAAAAAAAACAATGAATCCTAATGTAACTAATAGCATCTTTTCATTGTGCGCCGCTGATTTGCAAATGGCCACTTCAGTGCAACAGCCCCTCAGGATGACTCACGCTCCCATTAAATGCACTCACAAAATATCCAGTTGTACTTTAAGTTCCTCTTAAAAAAAAATCTCCTAGGATGTGTCTAAAGAAAGAACTTTGGTAATATTAGAGGAAAGTTTTTAATAAAATTAATAAAGAACACGGAGAAAACTTGTCTCGCTGTGTGTAAACAGCTCTAAAGCGATAACCACCTGATTCATTTGTCTGTTTTCATAAAGACTACGGGGCGCACTAGTTTATCTGCCGAGCATTGTAATGGCCAAAATCTAATTTTTGTATTATTTGTCAGTAAATGAGGTGACACGCCAATGAGATGCCGGTGGGTCATGTTTATCTATCGTGTCCCATCAGTTTTAAATCAGCTTTTAATAATTGAATTTGCGTTCGCAGATAAAGAGCTCGAGGACTTACTGTTCTTTTGTTTCCCTGCTGTAAACACACAACCCACTGCTACTGGCATCATCCAAACAGTTATGTTGACATTATGTGAAAAATAAAGTATTACTGGTTTAAAGAATTTCACAGTAAGTGCGTTCCTGATAAAAATGGGACATCTGAAATCAGACTTATATCAGATAATATCTGGATATAATGCTCGTAAACAATTGGCAGTTATAATTAAACAATAAATCTGCGACATATAGTACATAAATAGATGACGTGAAGAAAAAGTGACTTTTATGAGTTGATATCTGATACCAGATCAGCAACTATAGGTATGTGAAAAAGAAAGTTTTCACAGAACTCTATGCGGTCTTGTGAAAAATTCATTATCTTTATCTTTTTTTTGCCTTCATAGTAATTAAGTAAGCAGCAGCAAGCTACTTGATTAATTCGTCATCAGCCAATGTGACTATTTCGATAAAGCAGAGACTTTGTCAGTTTGCTGGTCTCGAGCATTCAGGTGTGTGCTAAAGCAAAAACACAATCTTCCTGGCAGTGGACATCCCAGAAAATCAGACCGTGCAATGCTGAAAGAAACTGCAAAAAACCAAAGAGCTACATCTCAGATAGACCTCAGTAAGCATGTTAGAGGTGTAGTTCATTACAGTAGAAATGCTCTTCTTTCTAAAGCCAGCACAGCTTAGTTTTGTAAAGTTGTATCTGAGCAAACCACAAAACCTCTGGACCAGTGTTCTCAGACCACCTGTCTAGCATGGTGGTGGAGGGGTAACGAGTTGGGCTTATTTTGCAGCAACGGGATCTGCACGATTCAAGGTGGTCATTGAGTTTACCTTGAATCAAATATGAGGACTGGAAACTGGGTCATGCAGAAGGACGATGATCGCAAGCACGCCACCAAATCTGTAACAGCATGGCTGAAAATGAAAAGAATCAAGGTGATGCAATGGCCACAGTCAAAGTCCAGACCTCAGCCATGCTGGTGAAAGCTGTGCATCAACGAATGCCAGGAAAACTCCATAAACTGATGCAACTTTGTAAAGCAGTGGCCTAAAATTCCTCCACAATGATGTGTGAGACTGATAAAGTCACACAGAAAACAATGACATCGAGTTACTGCTGCTAAATGTGGGTCTACACGTGAATGACTGGGCGTACTTAGCACATAGTATACTGTAAATATCACATCACTGTACATTCAGTTGGAAGAAATCATTTAATCATGCAAACCGTGCAAAAAAAGGATCAATTTAAATAAAACAAGACTTGCCAGACTTTTGCAGTCATATACTTGACCCACAATTTAGCGCTGCGGGCTGAAGGCTGACAGGTTTGGCATGCCACTGACATTTTCTTGGATATAGATAAAACTAATAAGTATAACCTCTTTAAAAATGCATAAAAAAATAGCAAGAATTAATATTTTAATTATTAGAAAACGATGTAAAATAAAGCATCTCCATTCTCTCGAAGATTAACCAAATTCATACAACAAGACATTAGTTTGAGATATTTCCACCGCATGTGTATTGCTTATATTGGATTTAAAGAGCAGAAAATTAAACTTGAGCACTCTACCAGAAAATAACTACCAGAAAGCAGTGAGGATCACGTATTGATTAAATATGAGTTCAAAGTATTGCAGCACATTTTTTTTTTTGCCTCTCCTTTTTCTTTGATTTAACCCCTGATCCCTAACCTTAAAAGGACTTCTTGAGAAACTTCAAACCAGCCAGAAAATCTTCTAACCAGCCGACACACATGCACGCCCCGTAGTCCCCAGCCATCAGGATAAAAAGGTCATCACCAGAAATGGACACCCAATCAGAGCGGATTCTATTGGGGGCCGCGGCCTCTGTGAAGAAAACTTTGACCTGACAGGAAATGTTCTTTGTCCGTCCGTGTGTGTGTGTGTATTTGTGTGCGCTGGGACATAGACAGAGGGCTTTGCAGAAGTAGAGCTTAGGCTAAAAATAGAAAATATTCTTTTTTTTCCTCACCACAATGAAGAGACAGAGAAAATGGCTGAGGGCGATGCAAGAGCAGAACAAGAGATGTGAGGATGGAAGACTTGCCTGTCATGTCCTTGGCCATGTGCCTCGCTGCCTACCCAGAACATTTGAGGATCAATATGACTCTGACATACCCTCTATAACCTTCAGTGATTCAGTGCTTATAATAATCCCATATACGAGCCATTCAGTAGGAAATATCTTTTATCCCCATAGATTGGTATAGTGATGATCCTTCCTTCTTAAAAAAAGAGAAAAAAGTGATAGACTTTTTTTTTGTTGCCTTGTCAATAGGGCTTTGTCATGGTGACAGTCAGTAATGGCAGGATTAAATAAATAGAAACTGGCGCGCTCTAAAATGCACAGGTACTCACTCTAACTCCATCTGTGAAGGAGTTTCACACTCAAATTTGATCCCTCTATTTTTTATCGGTGAGAAAAAAAACAACTTCATGCAGCTTTTTTTTTTTTTTTTTTTTTTTTTTCCCCAGAGGTT
>VUQR01008164.1:1200-11789 GCA_015108515.1 Hemichromis elongatus | reverse complement strand
TTTTTTTTTTTTGATACCAGCAGGTCCTTAATCCTCAATGAATACATTTGCAGCGTGCACGTATGTGGATGTACGTGAGCGCGCGTTCGTGAGGGGAGCCAATCTGCCACGCTGCCGCTGATACGGAAGGCAGAAGATTTTTTTTCTTCTTGCCTTCTTTCCGCTAGATTTATTTTCTAATGTTGACGTTTATCACTTGAGCTGGCCTGCGATTCATCATCCCTCCTGCTCGTCAATAATCCGAAAGGGAGTCAATTTGCCTAAATGTGAATCTCTTTCTTTTATTTAGTTTTACTCCTACGCCAACGTTTCAATCCTTCTCCCTCCATCTCTGACTCGCCGTCTGACTCTTTGTCCTTTGACGGCTCAGGTGAGAGAGGGCGGGGGAGCAGAAAGTGGCTGTAACGGGGTAATGCCGAGCCTTGCGGGAGGTTTTAGCAGTGTCTTTGGAGCTGACACGGCTCCTAGCCTTGTGTGTGAGAGACACCCCGGTCGACTCCAAATCCCTCTGATCTTTCATAAGGTGTTCGTCAGAATATATTCCCGCTCAGCGTTCAGGTACGCATAGCGTTGCATCCGCAGCTGGATAAACAGAGGAAATTAGGATGCTGCCGACTGAAGTGAGGCGCTCTGATCTCAGATACTGTAGCATCTGTGTCATATAAGAAAGTGAAGCTAATTAAACACATTTGTTGTTAGGATAAATGTTGGCCCGTGCCTAAGTAGACTGTGTATAAAAGGTAGACAGAGCCAGCCTCCGGATCTGAGAAGTGAAGCCAATGATGGCAAGCATTCCTACTAACATCCAGGGGCCGGATACAAAAAGAACTCTGACTGTTTAGAGGCCTAATAGGAAAATTCTTCTGAATTTACAACCACAGTAAACATTTTTCCTCATACGCTTATGCTTCAAGTCTAATTAAATACAATCTGATGTTCAATGCGTAAGTTATAGTCCGAATGATGGAGTCAACAGACAACAAACCAGGTGATAATCTGGGATGTGGCTACAATCCCTCAGTGGCTCGCTCAGATTTAGACGTCCCTCCTCACGTCTGGTTTAAAAACACCAAGATGATGATGGCTTTAAAACAAACAAACACTAGTTTTACTGTAGTTTATGAAGATCCTCATTAGCTGAAGCAATGCAGCTGCTATTCTTCCTGGTGTCACAAATACTACACTGTAACAATCTACATATAGACACACAATTTCATAACAAAAACAAAATGCTCAAAAAAGCAAACATGTTGATCCTATAACAGGGTAAGCACAACGCTATTACACGGTGGTTATGACCATCTTTTATATACAGTTAGCAGACAGTTTTACACATCAAACGGCTGATCTGAGGATAATATCCGTCTTTTTACATTCTTGATGACTCAACTATGTTCACCATTAGTTTTGTTATTAGCTCATAGATCGCTGACTTTATAGCGATCTAGCTTACCGATGTGTAAGAACTGGCTAATGTAATGAATGGGAAGGATTTGCACATCTACTGTGCACACTCACAGTGGCTATCCTAATTATAAATAGCCTGTAAATGTCTCTAAATGTGCTATTTTGTTTAAGTGTTATACAGATGAATCCGTAGGAAGATACCTTTGACACAGCTGAGTGGAACAACATAAAGAAATAGAGTTAAATATGGTAAATGGACTGGTACTTAGATATATAGCACTCTTCGACTCTGAATGAGCACTCGAGTGCTTACTGCAAGACTCATTGAGCCATTCACACACATTCGTACAGCACTTTATTCTATGGTTTAAGCACACACACACACACACACATACACACATATATATATACACACATTAAAACAGTGATTGATGCATTGCTTTGTAACGGGTTGAGTATCCTGCCCAAGGATGTGGACCAGAGGAGCAAGAGACCGAACAACCGACCGCCGGATTGGTGGACGATTCATTCTACCTCCTGAGCCACAGGCACCTTGTAATATATCTAACACTGAGAGCTTAGAGAAGTAAGGAAAGCAGGTTTTGTCTGATAAGGAGTGAAAAACTAACATTCTCAAATATTGTTGCTATAATAAATTGTTGTTGTTGTTTAGTGAACAGTTCAGGGTTTTAAAATTAAAATGTCTTCGTTTTGTCCTCCCCCTCAGTCAGTATAACCCAAACGTATAACCTGCACCGACACTGCAGTCGGATTCGAGCCAGCTGAATGACCGGCACTAGCACTCAATCTAGCCTTCAGTGTGAAAACAATAGTGCTGTGGCACTGTAGCAGAAAAAAGAAAGAGAGAGAGAGGGAGGGCGAGAGAGATAAGAAGGAGTGGGAGATAAGAGGGAGAAAACGGGTGGTGGTGGGGGGGCTGGTGGCGCGGCGTCGGAGTGAGAGAGAAAGGCAACACATAATTTCGAATTCACAGCCAATGTGCTCGTGTGCTGAGACCTATCTGAGCCAACTTTGTCTCTGATCCTGCTCTGAATTCTAAAATACCCAACATCTCTCTGTCTCTCTCCCAAACTCTTCCTCTCTACTTCCACTTCGTTCTATTTTTTTTTTTTTAGTTTTTATTTTCATTCAAATTCCTGTATTAGGTTTTTACATTTTCGAATGCGTGCGGCACTCTACTCCACCTCTCTTTCATCTTCTTCTTCTGTCTCTTCATCACGGTGCGAATGGAATTCATGTCCTACCATGAAGCTGTGAAAATACAAGCATACCCTAGGGCTTTGGCTGTCACAGAGCAAAGAAGACAGAGGCAGGCACACTAGTTTGTTGTAGCTCATTGAATTTTTTATCTTAATCCATGAAATATACATCGCTGAGGCCAGGGCTAAGGCCACAGACCACATGGGTACATTGTAATAATGCTGTGTCCTGTTTGTCTAACCCGAGCAGTTATTACTTGCTGTAGCTCTCCCAAATGGTAGCGGGAGTGCGATGTGGTGTGTGTCTGTGTGTGTAACCAGAAGGTCCGCTACATAAACTGCTCTCCCAAAAGTGCCTTTGGATGACATGGATGACTGACAGGCAGATGTCTCTGAAGAGCCTTCGTATCATGTTTGGAGTGTCAGTGTACCGTGGTGTGAAAATTTGTTGAAGGAGCCTGTGGAAATGTGCGTGTGTGCATGCGCGTGTTTCTGCATGTACGTGGCCAGAGCGGAAAGCGAGAGACGAGGTGAAAATGTGGCTGCTGAGCCAGAAAGAGAGAAAGGACTACAAGCACTTGCGTTACATATGTTTGGGTGTATTCATGCATGTGTTGTTTGAAAGAAAAAATACAAGACACAAAAAGGCTTTCCTTGTAATGTGCATTTAAGTGTGTCAGAGCATCCTTTTTTTCTCCTGTGTTTTCAGTCACAGTGAAGGTGCCTGCTGATGTTGTTAATTATTAATACCCGCAAGCACCACATTCTCACCCTGGCTCCTTGATTATTCTGTGTCAATTCATCATGTTATTTGCTTCTGGCGGAGCAAATAAGTACAAATCAGGACAGAAAAAGTACTTTAATGTATGACTTGATACCTTATAGCTCAAAAGCAAAGAGCTCAAGAACTCTATAGCCTGAATAAATCAAAGTGCCAGTACATTATTAGGTTTTTGGAGGGTTTTTAATAGCAAATTATCGTTAATGGTAAAATTTAGTCCCTTGATAAATACAAGAAAGCCATGTAAAAAAAATTTTAATATGAAAACTTCCTTGTACTTTGTAATGTATGCAATTTTTTTCCAGTGTATGTGACTTCAACCCATTCATATTCGCACTGCAGTACTGTAGGCAGCTTTCCGTTTCTCTTAAAGCACAACGAAGACTTACGTACGTTTTTTTTTTTTTTTCATTAGTAAGCACTGCACACGAGGCTGGATTAGCAAGCAGGTGAAGCAGACAACTGCCTCGAGGCCCAGACTCCCTGGAGCCCTCGGTGCCCCAAGTTCACTGCTGTCAGTTGGTAGTAATTAATTAAATGGCTCTGTATTATTGTCTGTCTCACTGAGGGACACAGAGTCAAAGTGTAATTGTATGACCTTTAAGACTTTAGTTTATTCTGTGCATTGTACTTAATGAAACTGCATTTAATCAAATCACAAAAAGCTAATGTCATGCTGAAAATCTGCAGCCTTGTCCCTGGTCTTATGTTACTGTCATATTACTAAGCACTACGTTTATTCATGCCTTGTAAGTTTAGGGACGACTTGGGACATTTTTTTTACCTTACTTATATTCCCATTTTATAATTCAGTCTGCTACATTTCCTGGATACATTTGTTGCGCTACATTTATTCAATAACAATTAAGTATCATTAAGATCAGCACAAAAACTGCGCACCAGGAGCTTCATGACATGGGTTACTATGGCAGAGAAGCTCCTTTAGGTGTGCATAATGTGTCCATAGTGTATGCGCTAGTAACATTATACCAATATTTCAGTTTTTAAAATATTGCACTAATGATATATGCCAGTCAATATAATCATTATTAATTAGAATCAATACGTCTTGTGTGACACCCTTAGCTGAGATTTTATTATTTTTTTTATCTATTCTGGTTTCGTTAACGTAATCAAACAAAGTGCCTTCTTTGGCATCTGCAACACAAAGCGATGTACATATTAATGTATTAAAAAGGATAATATTATGACTAGAATTATACAAATACAAGTTTGATTTAGTTGTTTATTGTCACTTTGTGTGACGCTCTTAAATAATAACTACAAATAAAGGATTAGCTGGTCAATTTAATAGTATACGTATATTTTGATGTTAACATTTTTGTGCATTGAGCTAAGTAAAAGACTGAATACATGACCTAAATGGAATATTATAGTACATCTCAAGTCACTACAGTGCAGTGTGATAAAAAAAAAAAAAACAGGTGCTGCAAAAATGATTAATGATGACCTCGTTCTATTCAAGTGTTCTGGTAAGACATGGAAGAGACCGTAACAGCTGATAGAAATTAAGACGGGTGTTGGTATTAGAAAACGGCCATAGCAGAGGTAACAAAAGCCGGCTGTGAGTGTATAAAAGAAGCTGCAAGTGCTCTCTACATAATGGGAAATTAAATGTGATAAAGTTCATATAAAGCCTACAGTGCTCAGGTAATACATCTAATCTATTTGGCTCCCTTACAAGTTAAATCAACCACACAGAGCTAGCTTCTGTTTTGTGCGCTTGTGCAGCGGTGCCTCAGCATTGTCCATACAATACTGTTACTAGTTCACAAAACAGGCCTACCACTAGTCCGGTATTTTAGATAATCATTTCAAAATACCTAATTTCCTTCGTGATCCAGCTTCTTTATGTATGTATACACTATAGCTTGTCCAAACGCCACCTGCTAGCTAGCATGCAAGCTAACTCAAGGTGTGAGCAACCAATATATATATATATATATATATATATTCACCCAAGTCACCAAAGTGGAGCTTTAATGTCAATTATCTGGTGTCATATATTGACTTCATAGGATACAAGTGAAAGTCAGTAATATTCTCGTAATAATGTTTTTGTTGTGCGTTTAGGCAACAGCCATGAGCTAAAATAATGCAATGTGCTGCATTCTCCTAGAAAATGTGAATAACAATAAAGCAGTGGAGATAAAAAATGACTCTGCTGTTCAGCCTCATAAAAATACTTATTTACCAACAAGGTTACCATAATGCTGACTGCATGTACTCCAAGCAAATAGATGTGAAAACAGCTGCAAGGTATATTTTCCCTGTTCTTTATTTCCATGGAGGGAATCAAACGGTGGAATACAAAGTAAAATAAGAAGCTGTAATGTTATCAAAGGCTGTGAACCGTAACCAAGATAATATCTATCTTTCCTTGCCGGGGCAAGAGTAACTTGATAGAGGCGATACATTGCTGGCCCTATACGCGCTGATGCACACAGGTACACATCCAACATCTTACGTTAGCTCTGTCAGAAGGAGAGGGAAGGAGGCAAAGACACACAGTTAGACACAGAAACACAAACCTGATGGATGTGGAAAGTGTGTAAAACTGAATGAACTGTACTCCTGCATGAAATCAATAAACTCTTTATGTATTTGCACATGCACGTGTATGTTGCAAAAGCAGACACACAGTGCTCTGTTGCATTTGCCATCCATTGCCACTCATCCCGGTCAGCATCTTGTGACTGAGTGCCTGCGCTAGGGTTTTCAATTATCCAGCAGCCGCACCTTTTCTCCCAGTGAATTAGCATGAGGGGAAAACTCAAGTGGGTAATGGAATTCCATGTGCCGTTTCTTCATTAGATGAGATGAGCCTGGCTGGTTGTCTGCTTGTGTATCTTTCTGAGAGAGCGAGGATGATGGATGGTGGCGGGATATAGGTGTTTTACATGTGCTTGGTGACATCTGGTATGCATCTGGAGCATATGTCTATTCGTTTGAAAAATTTTATGGAGCCCATCACTATCATCGCAAAAAAATAGCTTCTTTTTTGGGGGAGCAAACCATAAAATGTCACTCCTGATGTGAAGATTTTTAAGACCTCCTTTAGATTACTTCAATTCAAATCAAATAAACTTGTCAAGCTTGAGGTTTGAGAAAGCAAACAAATAATAACGTCAGCATTAATAAGACAAATTTTATAGTTCAAACAGAAGTCTCTGAAATCACTCAATACTTAAATGTCTGAACTTGTAATTGGATTTTGCACTGTAATGATTTTGCATTGAGCGCAGCATATATTTGCATTTAACGGGGATTCTCTCAGAGTCTTTATCTCATCAGGTGCCTTACTGTAACTTTCCTCCCTTGATTGAAAACCAAAAAAGCTGCCAGACACGAAGCCTGATGGATCGTTTTCAATTTCAGCTTTGTACAACTCCAACTTGTCATCTACAGCATCTCCACCCAAGCGAGTTTATCCAGGCTCGGCGGAGTCGTCATTAACCAAGCTTCAGCTCACTCACTCCGTAGTGTTTGAACAATGTCGAAGAGAAAACAAAGAATGCCTCTGGTGCCTGAGCACCATGTGTTTGTTGTGTCGCGTAATCAAAAAGCAGACCTGGACTTCTCTCTGTTTTTCAAATAATGAGGTCAGCGGCTGTGCAAGTAATTCCTGTGAGCTGAAAGCTTCAGACTGCTCTAAACACTTTGTTTCAGACAGGTATTTCTACTCCTGTCTGTGTATGATGTCAGTGAGAGCTGACGGCCCAAATGTGGCCATCTCTGGTGCACAGATCTGGCTGTGAGGACAGAAACCCCACCCACCTGCTGATCAAACCTTCTGTCTGCTGGGGAACAGCCAATCAGAGAAAGAAGACAGCGGATAAACTGAGGGGCTCCAACAGGGGCCGGCGTAATATATAAATGAGTGTCAAGAAAGAAAAACATGCAAATGGAAATAAGCCTTTAACTTCTTACATAGCAGAATACCACTTTGAAGAACATGATGCGTACTGGCTGAATTAATAACGTCTGCCTTATTTTTACAGTCACTAATGATTAAAACAGACGATATCCTAGCCACAACATTGCATCTTCAAAGGAACAGACTGGAATGTTTTTCCTTTAATATCCAGACAATATTTTGACAGTTTTGAAATTCCAGCCTTTAACAACAGTTTCCACCTGCCGAGTCATCACCGTAAAGAAAAAGAAACAGGTTTTGCCATTAGTTGTCTGTCTGTGGCAGCTGCTTTTGTAATGATATGATTTTCACCATAAAAAAAACCCAGTTCAGGTGAGAGTCTGATGGATTGAGCGTTATGTATGCCTGTGTGTGTGTGGTACATCATGGGTAATCTTCAACTGCAGTCATACGCAGTCTCTAGAGAGAAACTGTGTGACACAACCATCATGTATCTAGCCCACAGGCTGAAAGTTCTTCTGCCATTCTTTAATGTGCATGCACCTCATGTACCCACATACACATGTTATTACTAACTCACTGCTAGTCTTACCACAAGCCAGACTTTGACTTGTCTTACACCTAAAAGTCATCTCCGATTCAAACACGATTATATGACAGTTTTTATCTTATCAACGTGAAGCTGACAAGGATTCTCGTCTGTTTTACTCGTTGTATTCACGTCAAATGAACTCCTAAATGAGATCCCGCCGATTGTAAAATGTCGCACTCACCCCACAAAATTATGCCAAATTGCCAAAGCGAGCATGCAGTTGTTTTTAGCCGTTAAAATGTAAACACTACAATCAGCATTTTAATTCATGATTGCCAAACAAGCCGTAAGCTAATCACGGAAAGGAGATAATGAAGAAAGCGAGAAGGGAGAGGAAGACTAAGGAGGGAGTCTGTGATTAGGTCTCACCTCAAGATGCCTGTTTTGTCTCAGTGCTCTGGGCTCTGCAGAGAAAATGCATTGTGTAATGTTTTTTCTACGCTGAAAGCAGAAGACACGTACGTTAAAATCAAGGTGAGAGAAAGACTTACGGTGTTAATGATCCTCCAGTTACAGTAAACTGTAAAAGTCCACAGCCAACCCTGTTTTCTTTAGATTTTGCTTCCAAAGAGTCAGACTTACTTGTCATTTTCAAAGTGCTCTTGAGCGATAGTTAAGTTTCAGTCCAGTCTTTGTACCTGACTGTGATTACTGAACCCTTTAACACTGACCTACAAATTATTCAAGCATAAAAACACACCTAACCCAAGGGGTGAACCAGTATTGTGTCACATACAGTAACAGGTAACTTATTAAATCAGTTAGAAATTGTATTTTTAGGGACTTTATTATTAGTAGTCAGTCATAAAAACAGGTCATTCATTCCCATTTCTGCAGCTGTGTTAATGAAAATTCCTAAAGATAAAATTGTAATTTGCAGCAACAACATGATTTCCAAAAAGGTATTAGCTCATAACTTGGCATACCTCAGCATGGTGCGCAGTTTGTCCTTAAAATGTTTGAGGAAAATGGACAAATGGAGGATAACAGAAGATGCAGCAGGGCTAAATAAACAGCCTACTGATCATCTGCAGAAGAAGAAGAGAATCTGAAAGTCATGTTCTTAAGAAAGGTGAAGGACCTGAGAGATACCTCCGGTCCTTCAGCTGATCCATCTACTCATCAGAAATGGTCTCAGTGGCATGTTGCTTATTGAGAAGTCATTGATAAAGAAGGGAAACAGAGAGAAAAGGCTGAGGTACGCCAAATTACACAGAAGCTGGACTGAAAATTAGCACCACCTGGTCTTATTGAATGATGAATCTAAATTTGTGGTTTAACTCATTATCACTGTCTGCAGCCATCTGTAAATAATTATGGAATTATGAAAATAGTATCATCAGAATTCACTCTGTCATGCAATGCCACCGGGAAAGCATCTGATTGGCATACCTGGATAGGAAAATACCAACACGTTCTCACTCCCAAAGCGTAATATTTTACGTCGTCAACATATTACGCTTCCGGTCACCTAACACGTCCCTAAATGACAAAAACATGAGGAAACATGAGAACCATTTGGAGTCAATCTACACATGTTTATTCATTATCTTAGAATCGCTTTGGAAAACACTATTTAACGTCGTTAAAGTGCGGTTAAGGTTAAGGAGATAAGGTTATGGTTAGGGATAAGGTTAGGGTTAGGGCTGGAATACATGGCTGGAAGGTCTATTACTGCAGGACCGTCATTCTACTGGATTTCATAAGAAGAGAGGTCGCCTATTGCATTCCTCAAGAACGCTGCGGCACGTGACAAATCGTCAGGACATTATGCCTCGGGAGTGAGAACGTGCTCAAAAATACACAATGGAACACCATCAGCCATAGATTGGCCTGCCCAGAGCCAAGATCTCAGCAGTGTTGAAGCAGTGTGGGATCATGTTGACAGAGAACAGAACAAAAGGCAGAATTCAAAGAAGAGCTCTGGATGTCCTTCAAGAAGCCTGAAGAACTATTTCTGAAGGCTACTTAAAGAAAAGACAAGAAAGCTTGAGTAAGAGAGCTCAAGCTGCGGTAAAGAATAAAGGTGGGCATACCAAATACTGACTTTTGTGCTCACTAGTGTAAACTAATATACTGCATTTCCATGTATGTTTGTATACGTTTCAAATAAATTGATGCACCACTTTCATAGCAAAATATGTGGCTCAAGACTTTTGCATAATTAGAAAATCGGAGTAGAAAACTACAAAAGCTATTTTACTTTTTGTTGACCACATCCTGTCATTGAAAAGACGTTAAAGTCTGACAAGAGAGCGCGCTCCTTTTGAGGAAGCACTCTAATAACCGTAAAGATGAAGCTACATAAATCCTGAATCGACAGGCTAAATGCCCGCAACCTTTTCCTTCAGAGTTACTGCGAAATGAAAAACACTAACAGCAAAGATGTTATATATGTCATTAGGAAATATGATTTAATAACAAATCTCACTTTCTAATCTACTACACGTACACAATTTCCTGAGACAGAAGTGTTGTTTTTGGTTTCGGGTATTCCCACAACTGCACATGTGAGGAGTCTAATGTGAGGCAAATAATAATAAATAATCTGTTCTCCCCTAAAACAACAGCAATCATTAGAGGTGAGATCAGGCAGCGGATCATTCCTGACAACGACATTTACCGAGCTCACAGCCCAACGTTGCCTCAAAGTCTGATATGAGGGCAAAAAGCCTCGCTTTTCTTCGTCGG